>JBBPBR010000580.1:0-66547 GCA_037974775.1 Cicer pinnatifidum | reverse complement strand
CCTCCCTAGGCATATTATTGTCCAATTAGGGTTTTTAACCAATCTTGTGCATCCAATAAGTTCATTTGTGTCATTGGATGAACATTTAGGTCATTTTCGTCCTCCCTAGGCTTATTCTTGTCCAATTAGGGTTTTTAACCAATCTTGTGCATCCAATAAGTTCATTTGTGTCATTGGATGAACATTTAGGTCATTTTCGTCCTCCCTAGTCTTATTCTTGTCCAATTAGGGTTTTAAGCAATCTTGTGCATCCAATATGTGGGTTTGTGTCATTGGACGAACATTTAGGTCATTTTCGTACTCCATATGCTTATTCTTGTCCAATTAGGGTTTTTAACCAATCTTGTGCATCCAATAAGTTCATTTGTGTCATTGGATGAACATTTAGGTCATTTTCGTCCTCCCTAGTCTTATTCTTGTCCAATTAGGGTTTTTATGCAATCTTGTGCATCCAATAGGTGTGTTTGTGTCATTGGACGAACATTTAGGTCATTTTCGTCCTCCCTAGACTTATTTTTGTCCAATTAGGGTTTTTAACCAATCTTGTGCATCCAATAATTTCATTTGTGTCATTGGATGAACATTTAGGTCATTTTCGTCCTCCCTAGTCTTATTCTTGTCCAATTAGGGTTTTTATGCAATCTTGTGCATCCAATAGGTGTGTTTGTGTCATTGGAGGAACATTTAGGTCATTTTCGTCCTCCCTAGTCTTATTCTTGTCCAATTAGGGTTTTTATGCAATCTTGTGCATCCAATAGGTGTGTTTGTGTCATTGGACGAACATTTAGGTCATTTTCGTCCTCCCTAGGCTTATTCTTGTCCAATTAGGGTTTTTAACCAATCTTGTGCATCCAATAAGTTCATTTGTGTCATTGGATGAACATTTAGGTCATTTTCGTCCTCCCTAGTCTTATTCTTGTAGAATTAGGGTTTTTATGCAATCTTGTGCATCCAATAGGTGTGTTTGTGTCATTGGAGGAACATTTAGGTCATTTTCGTCCTCCCTAGTCTTATTCTTGTCCAATTAGGGTTTTTATGCAATCTTGTGCATCCAATAGGTGTCTTTGTGTCATTCGACGAACATTTAGGTCATTTTCGTCCTCCCTAGGCTTATTCTTGTCCAATTAGGGTTTTTAACCAATCTTGTGCATCCAATAAGTTCATTTGTGTCATTGGATGAACATTTAGGTCATTTTCGTCCTCCCTAGTCTTATTCTTGTCCAATTAGGGTTTTTATGCAATCTTGTGCATCCAATAGGTGTGTTTGTGTCATTGGAGGAACATTTAGGTCATTTTCGTCCTCCCTAGTCTTATTCTTCTCCAATTAGGGTTTTAAGCAATCTTGTGCATCCAATATGTGGGTTTGTGTCATTGGATAAACATTTAGGTCATTTTCGTCCTCCTTATGCTTATTCTTGTCCAATTAGGGTTTTTAACCAATCTTTTGCATCCAATAAGTTCATTTGTGTCATTGGATGAACATTTAGGTCATTTTCGTCCTCCCTAGGCTTATTCTTGTCCAATTAGGGTTTTTAGCCAATCTTGTGCATCCAATAAGTTCATTTGTGTCATTGGATGAACATTTAGGTCATTTTCGTCCTCACTAGGCTTTTTCTAGTCCAATTAGGGTTTTTAACCAATCTTGTGCATCCAATAAGTTCATTTGTGTCATTGGATGAACATTTAGGTCATTTTCGTCCTCCCTAGTCTTATTCTTGTCCAATTAGGGTTTTTATGCAATCTTGTGCATCCAATAGGTGTGTTTGTGTCATTGGATGAACATTTAGGTCATTTTCGTCCTCCCTAGTCTTATTCTTGTCGAATTAGGGTTTTTATGCAATCTTGTGCATCCAATAGGTGTGTTTGTGTCATTGGAGGAACATTTAGGTCATTTTCGTCCTCCCTAGTCTTATTCTTGTCCAATTAGGGTTTTTATGCAATCTTGTGCATCCAATAGGTGTGTTTGTGTCATTGGACGAACATTTAGGTCATTTTCGTCCTCCCTAGGCTTATCCTTGTCCAAGTAGGGTTTTTAACCAATCTTGTGGATCCAATAAGTTCATTTGTGTCATTCGATGAACATTTATGTCATTTTCGTCCTCCCTAGTCTTATTCTTGTCCAATTAGGGTTTTTATGCAATCTTGTGCATCCAATAGGTGTGTTTGTGTCACTGGAGGAACATTTAGGTCATTTTCGTCCTCCCTAGTCTTATTCTTGTCCAATTAGGGTTTTTATGCAATCTTGTGCATCCAATAGGTGTGTTTGTGTCATTGGACGAACATTTAGGTCATTTTCGTCCTCCCTATGCTTATTCTTGTCCGATTAGGGTTTTTAACCAATCTTGTGCATTCAATAAGTTCATTTGCGTCATTGGATGAACATTTAGGTCATTTTCGTCCTCCCTAGTCTTATTCTTGTCCAATTAGGGTTTTTATGCAATCTTGTGCATCCAATAGGTGTGTTTGTGTCATTGGAGGAACATTTAGGTCATTTTCGTCCTCCCTAGTCTTATTCTTGTCCAATTAGGGTTTTTGCGCAATCTTGTGCATCCAATAGGTGTGTTTGTGTCATTGGACGAACATTTAGGTCATTTTCGTCCTCCTTAGGCTTATTCTTGTCCAATTAGGGGTTTTAACCAATCTTGTGCAACCAATAAGTTCATTTGTGTCATTGGATGAACATTTAGGTCATTTTCGTCCTCCCTAGTCTTATTCTTGTCCAATTAGGGTTTTAAGCAATCTTGTGCATCCAATATGTGTGTTTGTGTCATTGGATGAACATTTAGGTAATTTTCGTCCTCCCTATGCTTATTCTTGTCCAATTAGGGTTTTTAAGAAATCTTGTTCATACAATAAGTTCATTTGTGTCATTGGATGAACATTTAAGTCATTTTCGTCCTCCCTAGTCATATTCTTGTCCAATTAGGGTTTTTATGCAATCTTGTGCATCCAATAGGTGTGTTTGTGTCATTGGACGAACATTTAGGTCATTTTCGTCCTCCCTAGGCTTATTCTTGTCCAATTAGGGTTTTTAACCAATCTTGTGCATCCAATAAGTTCATTTGTGTCATTGGATGAACATTTAGGTCATTTTCGTCCTCCCTAGTCTTATTCTTGTCCAATTAGGGTTTTTATGCAATCTTGTGCATCCAATAGGTGTGTTTGTGTCATTGGAAGAACATTTAGGTTATTTTCATCCTCCCTAGGCTTATTCTTGTCCGATTAGGGTTTTTAACCAATCTTGTGCATTCAATAAGTTCATTTGTGTCATTGGATGAACATTTAGGTCATTTTCATCCTCCCTAGTCTTATTCTTGTCCAATTAGGGTTTTAAGCAATCTTGTGCATCCAATATGTGGGTTTGTGTCATTGGATGAACGTTTAGGTCATTTTCGTCCTCCCTATGCTTATTCTTGTCCAATTAGGGTTTTTAACCAATCTTGTGCATCCAATAAGTTCATTTGTGTCATTGGATGATTATTTAGGTCATTTTCGTCCTCCCTAGTCTTATTCTTGTCCAATTAGGGTTTTTATGCAATCTTGTGCATCCAATAGGTGTGTTTGTGTCATTGGAGGAACATTTAGGTCATTTTCGTCCTCCCTAGTCTTATTCTTGTCCAATTAGGGTTTTTATGCAATCTTGTGCATCCAATAGGTGTGTTTGTGTCATTGGAAGAACATTTAGGTCATTTTCATCCTCCCTAGGCTTATTCTTGTCCGATTAGGGTTTTTAACCAATCTTGTGCGTTCAATAAGTTCATTTGTGTCATTGGATGAACATTTAGGTCATTTTCGTCCTCCCTAGTCTTATTCTTGTCCAATTAGGGTTTTAAGCAATCTTGTGCATCCAATATGTGGGTTTGTGTCATTGGATGAGCGTTTAGGTCATTTTCGTCCTTCCTATGCTTATTCTTGTCCAATTAGGGTTTTTAACCAATCTTGTGCATCCAATAGGTGTGTTTGTGTCATTGCATGAACATTTAGGTCATTTTCGTCCTCCCTAGTCTTATTCTTGTCCAATTTGGGTTTTTATGCAATCTTGTGCATCCAATAGGTGTGTTTGTGTCATTGGACGAACATTTAGGTCATTTTCGTCCTCCCTAGGCTTATTCTTGTCCAATTAGGGTTTTTAACCAATCTTGTGCATCCAATAAGTTCATTTGTGTCATTGGATGAACATTTAGGTCATTTTCGTCCTCCCTAGTCTTATTCTTGTCCAATTAGGGTTTTTAACCAACATTGTGCATCCAATAAGTTCATTTGTGTCATTGGTGGAACGTTTAGGTCATTTACGTCCTCCCTAGTCTTATTCTTGTCCAATTAGGGTTTTTATGCAATCTTGTGCATCCAATAGGTGTGTTTGTGTCATTGGAGGAACATTTAGGTCATTTTCGTCCTCCCTAGTCTTATTCTTGTCCAATTAGGGTTTTTATGCAATCTTGTGCATCCAATAGGTGTGTTTGTGTCATTGGACGAACATTTAGGTCATTTTCGTCCTCCCTAGGCTTATTCTTGTCCAATTAGGGTTTTTAACCAATCTTGTGCATCCAATAAGTTCATTTGTGTCATTGGATGAACATTTAGGTCATTATCATCCTCCCTAGTCTTATTCTTGTCCAATTAGGGTTTTTATGCAATCTTGTGCATCCAATAGGTGTGTTTGTGTCATTGGATGAACATTTAGGTCATTTTCGTCCTCCCTATGCTTATTCTTGTCCAATTAGGGTTTTTCACCAATCTTGTGCATACAATAAGTTCATTTGTGTCATTGGATGAACATTTAGGTCATTTTCGTCCTCCCTAGTCTTATTCTTGTCCAATTAGGGTTTTTATGCAATCTTGTGCATCCAATAGGTGTGTTTGTGTCATTGGAGGAACATTTAGGTCATTTTCGTCCTCCCTAGTCTTATTCTTGTTGAATTAGGGTTTTTATGCAATCTTGTGCATCCAATAGGTGTGTTTGTGTCATTGGAGGAACATTTAGGTCATTTTCGTCCTCCCTAGTCTTATTCTTGTCCAATTAGGGTTTTTATACAATCTTGTGCATCCAATAGGTGTGTTTGTATCATTGGACGAACATTTAGGTCATTTTCGTCCTCCCTAGTCTTATTCTTGTCCAATTAGGGTTTTTGCGCAATCTTGTGCATCCAATAGGTGTGTTTGTGTCATTGGACGAACATTTAGGTCATTTTCGTCCTCCCTAGGCTTATTCTTGTCCAATGAGGGGTTTTAACCAATCTTGTGCATCCAATAAGTTCATTTGTGTCATTGGATCAACATTTAGGTCATTTTCGTCCTCCTTAGTCTTATTCTTGTCCAATTAGGGTTTTAAGCAATCTTGTGCATCCAATATGTGTGTTTGTGTCATTGGATGAACATTTAGGTCATTTTCGTTCTCCCTAGGCTTATTCTTGTCCAATTAGGGTTTTTAACCAATCTTGTGCATACAATAAGTTCATTTGTGTCATTGGATGAACATTTAGGTCATTTTCGTCCTCCCTAGTCTTATTCTTGTCCAATTAGGGTTTTTATGCAATCTTGTGCATCCAATAGGTGTGTTTGTGTCATTGGACGAACATTTAGGTCATTTTCGTCCTCCCTATGCTTATTCTTGTCCAATTAGGGTTTTTAACCAATCTTGTGCATCCAATAAGTTCATTTGTGTAATTGGATGAACATTTAGGTCACTTACGTCCTCCCTAGGCTTATTCTTGTCCAATTAGGGTTTTTAACCAATCTTGTGCATCCAATAAGTTCATTTGTGTCATTGGATGAACATTTAGGTCATTTTCGTCCTCCCTAGTCTTATTCTTGTCCAATTAGGGTTTTAATGCAATCTTGTGCATCCAATAGGTGTGTTTGTGTCATTGGAGGAACATTTAGGTCATTTTCGTCCTCCCTAGTCTTATTCTTGTCGAATTAGGGTTTTTATGCAATCTTGTGCATCCAATAGGTGTGTTTGTGTCATTGGACGAACATTTAGGTCATTTTCATCCTCCCTAGTCTTATTCTTGTCCAATTAGGGTTTTTATGCAATGTTGTGCGTCCAATAGGTGTGTTTGTGTCATTGGTCGAACATTTAGGTCATTTTCATCCTCCCTAGGCTTATTCTTGTCCAATTAGGGTTTTTAACCAATCTTGTGCATCCAATAAGTTCATTTGTGTCATTGGATGAACATTTAGGTCATTTTCGTCCTCCCTAGTCTTATTCTTGTCCAATTAGGGTTTTTATGCAATCATGTGTATCCAATAGGTGTGTTTGTGTCATTGGAGGAACATTTAGGTCATTTTCGTCCTCCCTAGTCTTATTCTTGTCCAATTTGGGTTTTTATGCAATCTTGTGCATCCAATAGGTGTGTTTGTGTCATTGGTGGAACATTTAGGTCATTTTCGTCCTCCCTAGTCTTATTCTTGTCCAATTATGGTTTTTATGCAATCTTGTGCATCCAATAGGTGTGTTTGTGTCATTGGACGAACATTTAGGTCATTTTCGTCCTCCATAGGCTTATTCTTGTCCAATTAGGGTTTTTAACCAACCTTGTGCATCCAATAAGTTCATTTGTGTCATTGGTTGAACATTTAGGTCATTTTCGTCCTCCGTAGGCTTATTCTTGTCCAATTAAGGTTTTTAACCAATCTTGTGCGTCCAATTAGTTCATTTGTGTCATTCGATGAACATTTAGGTCATTTTCGTCCTCCCTAGTCTTATTCTTGTCCAATTAGGGTTTTAAGCAATCTTGTGCATCCAATATGTGTGTTTGTGTCATTGGATGAACATTTAGGTCATTTTCATCCTCCCTAGGCTTATTCTTGTCCAATTAGGGTTTTTAACCAATCTTGTGCATCCAATAAGTTCATTTGTGTCATTGGATGAACATTTAGGTCATTTTCTTCCTCCCTAGGCTTATTCTTGTCCAATTAGGGTTTTTAACCAATCTTGTGCATCTAATAGGTGTGTTTGTGTCATTGGACGAACATTTAGGTCATTTTCGTCCTCCCTAGGCTTATTCTTGTCCAATTAGGGTTTTTAACCAATCTTGTGCATCCAATAAGTTCATTTGTGTCATTGGATGAACATTTAGGTCATTTTCGTCCTCCCTAGTCTTATTCTTGTCCAATTAGGGTTTTTATGCAATCTTGTGCATCCAATAGGTGTGTTTGTGTCATTGGACGAACATTTAGGTTTTTTTCGTCCTCCCTATGCTTATTCTTGTCCAATTAGGGTTTTTAACCAACCTTGTGCATCCAATAAGTTCATTTGTGGCATTGGTTGAACATTTAGTTGATTTTCGTCCTCCCTAGGCTTATTCTTGTCCAATTAGGGTTATTAACCAACCTTGTGCATCCAATAAGTTCATTTGTGTCATTGGTGGAACATTTAGGTCATTTACGTCCTCTCCCTAGTCTTATTCTTGTCCAATTAGGGTTGTTATGCAATCTTGTGCATCCAATAGGTGTGTTTGTGTCATTTGACGAACATTTAGGTCATTTTCGTCATCCCTAGGCTTATTCTTGTCCAATTAGGGTTTTTAACCAATCTTGTGCATCCAATAAGTTCATTTGTGTCATTGGATGGACATTTAGGTCTTTTTTTTCCTCCCTAGGCTTATTCTTGTCCAATTAGGGTTTTTAACCAATCTTGTGCATCCAATAAGTTCATTTGTGTCATTGGATGAACATTTAGGTCATTTTCGTCCTCCCTAGGCTTATTCTTGTCCAATTAGGGTTTTAATGCAATCTTGTGCATCCAATAGGTGTGTTTGTGTCATTGGACGAACATTTAGGTCATTTTCGTCCTCCCTAGGCTTATTCTTGTCCAATTAGGGTTTTTAACCAATCTTGTGCATCCAATAAGTTCATTTGTGTCATTGGATGAACATTTAGGTCATTTTCGTCCTTCCTACTCTTATTCTTGTCCAATTAGGGTTTTTATGCAATCTTGTGCATCCAATAGGTGTGTTTGTGTCATTGGAGGAACATTTAGGTCATTTTCGTCCTCCCTAGGCTTATTCTTGTCCAATTAGGGTTTTTAACCAATCTTGTGCATCCAATAAGTTCATTTGTGTCATTGGATGAACATTTAGGTCATTTTCGTCCTCCCTAGTCTTATTCTTGTCCAATTAGGGTTTTTATGCAATCTTGAGCATCCAATAGGTGTGTTTGTGTCATTGGAGGAACATTTAGGTCATTTTCGTCCTCCCTAGGCTTATTCTTGTCCAATTAGGGTTTTTAACCAATCTTGTGCATCCAATAAGTTCATTTGTGTCATTGGATGAATATTTAGGTCATTTTCGTCCTCCCTAGTCTTATTCTTGTCCAATTAGGGTTTTAAGCAATCTTGTGCATCCAATATGTATGTTTGTGTCATTGGATGAATATTTAGGTCATTTTCGTTCTCCCTATGCTTATTCTTGTCCAATTAGGGTTTTTAACCAATCTTGTGCATCCAATAAATTCATTTGTGTCATTGGATGAACATTTAGGTCATTTTCGTCCTCCCTAGTCTTATTCTTGTCAAATTAGGGTTTTTATGCAATCTTGTGCATCCAATAGGTGTGTTTGTGTCATTGGAGGAACATTTAGGTCATTTTCGTGCTCCCTAGGCTTATTCTTGTCCAATTAGGGTTTTCAACCAATCTTGTGCATCCAATAAGTTCATTTGTGTCATTGGATGAACATTTAGGTCATTTTCGTCCTCCCTCGGCTTATTCTTGTCCAATTATGGTTTTCAACCAATCTTGTGCATCCAATAAGTTCATTTGTGTCATTGGATGAACATTTAGGCCATTTTCGTCCTCCCTAGGCTTATTCTTGTCCAATTAGGGTTTTTAACCAATCTTGTGCATCCAATAAGTTCATTTGTGTCATTGGATGAACATTTAGGTCATTTTCGTCCTCCCTAGTCTTATTCTTGTCCAATTAGGGTTTTAAGCAATCTTGTGCATCCAATATGTGTGTTTGTGTCATTGGATGAACATTTAGGTCATTTTCGTTCTCCCTATGCTTATTCTTGTCCAATTAGAGTTTTTAACCAATCTTGTGCATACAATAAGTTCATTTGTGTCATTGGATGAACATTTAGGTCATTTTCGTCCTCCCTAGGCTTATTCTTGTCCAATTAGGGTTTTTAGCCAATCTTGTGCATCCAATAAGTTCATTTGTGTCATTGGAGGAACATTTATGTCATTTTCGTCCTCCCTAGGCTTATTCTTGTCCAATTAGGGTTTTTAACCAATCTTGTGCATCGAATAAGTTCATTTGTGTCATTGGATGAACATTTAGGTCATTATTGTCCTCCCTAGTCTTATTCTTGTCTAATTAGGGTTTTAAGCAACTTGTGCATCCAATATGTGTGTTTGTGTCATTGGATGACCATTTAGGTCATTTTCGTCCTCCCTATGCTTATTCTTGTCCAATTAGGGTTTTTAACCAATATTGTGCATCCAATAAGTTCATTTGTGTCATTGGATGAACATTTAGGTCATTTTCATCCTCCCTAGTCTTATTCTTGTCCAATTAGGGTTTTTATGCAATCTTGTGCATCCAATAGGTGTGTTTGTGTCATTGGACGAACATTTAGGTCATTTTCGTCCTCCCTAGGCTTATTCTTGTCCAATTAGGGTTTTTAACCAATCTTGTGCATCCAATAAGTTCATTTGTGTCATTGGATGAACATTTAGGTCATTTTCGTCCTCCCTAGGCTTATTCTTGTCCAATTAGGCTTTTTAACCAATCATGTGCATCCAATAAGTTTATTTGTGTCATTGGATGAACATTTAGGTCATTTTCGTCCTCCCTAGGCTTATTCTTGTCCAATTAGGGTTTTTAACCAATCTTGTGCATCCAATAAGTTCATTTGTGTCATTGGAAGAACATTTAGGTCATTTTCGTCTTCCCTAGGTTTATTCTTGTCCAATTAGGGTTTTTATGCAATCTTGTGCATCCAATAGGTGTGTTTGTGTCATTGGATGAACATTTAGGTCATTTTTGTCCTCCCTAGGCTTATTCTTGTCCAATTAGGGTTTTTAACCAATCTTGTGCATCCAATAAGTTCATTTGTGTCATTGGATGAACATTTAGGTCATTATCATCCTCCCTAGTCTTATTCTTGTCCAATTAGGGTTTTTATGCAATCTTGTGCATCCAATAGGTGTGTTTGTGTCATTGGATGAACATTTAGGTCATTTTCGTCCTCCCTATGCTTATTTTTGTCCAATTAGGGTTTTTAACCAATCTTGTGCATCCAATAAGTTCATTTGTGTCATTGGATTAACATTTAGGTCATTTTCGTCCTCCCTAGTCTTATTCTTGTCCAATTAGGGTTTTAAGCAATCTTGTGCATCCAATATGTGTGTTTGTGTCATTGGATGAACATTTAGGTCATTTTCGTCCTCCCTATGCTTATTCTTGTCCAATTAGGGTTTTTAACCAATCTTGTGCATCCAATAAGTTCGTTTGTGTCATTGGATGAACATTTAGGTCATTATCATCCTCCCTAGTCTTATTCTTGTCCAATTAGGGTTTTTATGCAATCTTGTGCATCCAATAGGTGTGTTTGTCTCATTGGATGAACATTTAGGTCATTTTCGTCCTCCCTATCCTTATTCTTGTCCAATTAGGGTTTTTAACCAATCTTGTGCATACAATAAGTTCATTTGTGTCATTGGATCAACATTTAGGTCATTTTCGTCCTCCCTAGTCTTATTTTTGTCCAATTAGGGTTTTTATGCAATCTTGTGCATCCAATAGGTGTGTTTGTGTCATTGGACGAACATTTAGGTCATTTTCGTCATCCCTAGGCTTATTCTTATCCAATTTGGGTTTTTAACCAATCTTGTGCATCCATAAAGTTCATTTGTGTCATTGGAAGAACGTTTAGGTCATTTTTTTTCCTCCCTAGGCTTATTCTTGTCCAATTAGGGTTTTTAACCAATCTTGTGCCTCCAATAGGTTTGTTTGTGTCATTGGATGAACATTTAGGTCATTTTCGTCCTCCCTATGCTTATTCTTGTCCAATTAGGTTTTTTAACCAATCTTGTGCATCCAATAAGTTCATTTGTGTTATTCGATGAACATTTAGGTCATTTTCGTCCTCCCTAGTCTTATTCTTGTCCAATTAGGGTTTTTATGCAATCTTGTGCATCCAATAGGTGTGTTTGTGTCATTGGAGGAACATTTAGGTCGTTTTCGTCCTCCCTAGTCTTATTCTTGTCCAATTAGGGATTTTATGCAATCTTGTGCATCCAATAGATGTGTTGGTGTCATTGGACGAACATTTAGGTCATTTTTGTCCTCCCTAGGCTTATTCTTGTCCAATTAGGGTTTTTAACCAATCTTGTGCATACAATAAGGTCATTTGTGTCATTGGATGAACATTTAGGTCATTTTCGTCCTCCCTAGTCTTATTCTTGTGCAATTAGGGTTTTTATGCAATCTTGTGCATCCAATAGGTGTGTTTGTGTCATTGGAGGAACATTTAGGTCATTTTCGTCCTCCCTAGTCTTATTCTTGTCCAATTAGGGTTTTTATGCAATCTTGTGCATCCAATAGGTGTGTTTGTGTCATTGGACGAACATTTAGGTCATTTTCGTCCTCCCTAGGCTTATTCTTGTCCAATTAGGGTTTTTAACCAATCTTGTGCATCCAATAAGTTCATTTGTGTCATTGGATGAACATTTAGGTAATTTTCGTCGTCCTTAGTCTTATTCTTGTCGAATTAGGTTTTTATGCAATCTTGTGCATCCAATAGGTGTGTTTGTGTCATTGGAGGAACATTTAGGTCATTTTCGTCCTCCCTAGTCTTATTCTTGTCCAATTAGGGTTTTTATGCAATCTTGTGCATCCAATAGGTGTGTTTGTGTCATTGGACGAACATTTAGGTCATTTTCGTCCTCCCTAGGCTTATTCTTGTCCAATTAGGGTTTTTAACCAATCTTGTGCATCCAATAAGTTCATTTGTGTCATTGGATGAACTTTTAGGTCATTTTCTTCCTCCCTAGTCTTATTCTTGTCCAATTTAGGGTTTTAAGCAATCTTGTGCATCCAATATGTGGGTTTGTGTCATTGGATGAACGTTTAGGTCATTTTCGTCCTCCCTATGCTTATTCTTGTCCAATTAGGGTTTTTAACCAATCTTGTGCATCCAATAAGTTCATTTGTGTCATTGGATGAACATTTAGGTCATTTTCGTCCTCCCTAGTCTTATTCTTGTCCAATTAGGGTTTTTATGCAATCTTGTGCATCCAATAGGTGTGTTTGTGTCATTGGACGAACATTTAGGTCATTTTCGTCCTCCCTAGGCTTATTCTTGTCCAATTAGGGTTTTTAACCAATCTTGTGCATCCAATAAGTTCATTTGTGTCATTGGATGAACATTTAGGTCATGTTCGTCCTCCTTAGTCTTATTGTTGTCCAATTAGGGTCTTTATGCAATCTTGTGCATCCAATTGGTGTGTTTGTGTCATTGGAGGAACAGTTAGGTCATTTTCGTCCTCCCTAGTCTTATTCTTGTCCAATTAGGATTTTTATGCAATCTTGTGCATCCAATAGGTGTGTTTGTGTCATTGGACGAACATTTAGGTCATTTTCGTCCTCCCTAGGCTTATTCTTGTCCGATTAGGGTTTTTAACCAATCTTGTGCATTCAATAAGTTCATTTGTGTCATTGGATGAACAATTAGGTCATTTTCGTCCTCCCTAGGCTTATTCTTGTCCAATTAGGGTTTAGGGTTTATGGTTTTTATGCAATCTTGTGCATCCAATAGGTGTGTTTGTGTCATTGGACGAACATTTAGGTCATTTTCGTCCTCCCTAGGCTTATTCTTGTCCAATTAGGGTTTTTAACCAATCTTGTGCATCCAATAAGTTCATTTGTGTCATTGGATGAACATTTAGGTCATTTTCGTCCTCCCTAGTCTTATTCTTGTCCAATTAGGGTTTTTAACCAACCTTGTGCATCCAATAAGTTCATTTGTGTCATTGGTGGAACATTTAGGTCATTTTCGTCCTCCCTAGTCTTATTCTTGTTGAATTAGGGTTTTTATGCAATCTTGTGCATCCAATAGGTGTGTTTGTGTCATTGGAGGAACATTTAGGTCATTTTCGTCCTCCCTAGTCTTATTCTTGTCCAATTAGGGTTTTAAGCAATCTTGTGCATCCAATATGTGGGTTTGTGTCATTGGACGAACATTTAGGTCATTTTCGTCCTCCCTATGCTTATTCTTGTCCAATTAGGGTTTTTAACCAATCTTGTGCATCCAATAAGTTCATTTTTGTCAATGGATGAACATTTAGGTCATTTTCGTCCTCCCTAGTCTTATTCTTGTCCAATTAGGGTTTTTATGCAATCTTGTGCATCCAATAGGTGTGTTTGTGTCATTGGACGAACATTTAGGTCATTTTCGTCCTCCCTAGGCTTATTCTTGTCCAATTAGGGTTTTTAACCAATCTTGTGCATCCAATAAGTTCATTTGTGTCATTGGATGAACATTTAGGTCAATTTCGTCCTCCCTAGTCTTATTCTTGTCGAATTAGGGTTTTTATGCAATCTTGTGCATCCAATAGGTGTGTTTGTGTCATTGGAGGAACATTTAGGTCATTTTCGTCCTCCCTAGTCTTATTCTTGTCGAATTAGGGTTTTTATGCAATCTTGTGCATCCAATAGGTGTGTTTGTGTCTTTGGAGGAACATTTAGGTCATTTTCGTCCTACATAGCCTTAAACTTGTCCAATTAGGGTTTTTATGCAATCTTGTGCATCCAATAGGTGTGTTTGTGTCATTGGACGAACATTTAGGTCATTTTCGTCCTCCCTAGGCTTATTCTTGTCCAATTAGGGTTTTTAACCAATCTTGTGCATCCAATAAGTTCATTTGTGTCATTGGATGAACATTTAGGTCATTTTCGTCCTCCCTAGGCTTATTCTTGTACAATTAGGGTTTTTAACCAATCTTGTGCATCCAATAAGTTCATTTGTGTCATCGGATGAACATTTAGGTCATTTTCGTCCTCCCTAGGCTTATTCTTGTCCAATTAGGGGTTTTAGCCAATCTTGTGCAACCAATTAGTTCATATGTCTCATTGGATGAACATTTAGGTCATTTTCGTCCTCCCTAGGCTTATTCTTGTCCAATTAGGGGTTTTAGACAATCTTGTGCAACCAATAAGTTCATTTGTGTCATTGGAGGAACATTTATGACACTTTCGTCCTCCCTAGGCTTATTCTTGTCCAATTAGGATTTTTAACCAATCTTGTGCATCCAATAGGTGTTTGTGTCATTGGAGGAACATTTAAGTCATTTTCGTCCTCCCTAGTCTTATTCTTGTCCAATTAGCGTTTTTATGCAATCTTTTGCATCCAATAGGTGTGTTTGTGTCATTGGACGAACATTTAGGTCATTTTCGTCCTCCCTAGGCTTATTCTTGTCCAATTAGGGTTTTTAACCAATCTTGTGCATCCAATAAGTTCATTTGTGTCATTGGATGAACATTTAGGTCATTTTCGTCCTCCCTAGGCTTATTCTTGTCCAATTAGGGTTTTTAACCAATCTTGTGCATCCAATAAGTTCATTTGTGTCATTGGATGAACATTTAGGTCATTTTCCTCCTTCCTGGGCTTATTCTTGTCCAATTAGGGTTTTTAACCAATCTTGTGCATCCAATAGGTGTGTTTGTGTCATTGGATGAACATTTAGGTCATTTTCGTCCTCCCTATGCTTATTTTTGTCCAATTAGGGTTTTTAACCAATCTTGTGCATCCAATAAGTTCATTTGTGTCATTGGATTAACATTTAGGTCATTTTCGTCCTCCCTAGTCTTATTCTTGTCCAATTAGGGTTTTAAGCAATCTTGTGCATCCAATATGTGTGTTTGTGACATTGGATGAACATTTAGGTCATTTTCGTCCTCCCTATGCTTATTCTTGTCCAATTAGGGTTTTTAACCAATCTTGTGCATCCAATAAGTTCATTTGTGTCATTGGATGAACATTTAGGTCATTATCATCCTCCCTAGTCTTATTCTTGTCCAATTAGGGTTTTTATGCAATCTTGTGCATCCAATAGGTGTGTTTGTGTCATTGGATGAACATTTAGGTCATTTTCGTCCTCCCTATCCTTATTCTTGTCCAATTAGGGTTTTTAACCAATCTTGTGCATACAATAAGTTCATTTGTGTCATTGGATCAACATTTAGGTCATTTTCGTCCTCCCTAGTCTTATTTTTGTCCAATTAGGGTTTTTATGCAATCTTGTGCATCCAATAGGTGTGTTTGTGTCATTGGACGAACATTTAGGTCATTTTCGTCATCCCTAGGCTTATTCTTATCCAATTTGGGTTTTTAACCAATCTTGTGCATCCATAAAGTTCATTTGTGTCATTGGAAGAACGTTTAGGTCATTTTTTTTCCTCCCTAGGCTTATTCTTGTCCAATTAGGGTTTTTAACCAATCTTGTGCCTCCAATAGGTTTGTTTGTGTCATTGGATGAACATTTAGGTCATTTTCGTCCTCCCTATGCTTATTCTTGTCCAATTAGGTTTTTTAACCAATCTTGTGCATCCAATAAGTTCATTTGTGTTATTCGATGAACATTTAGGTCACTTTCGTCCTCCCTAGTCTTATTCTTGTCCAATTAGGGTTTTTATGCAATCTTGTGCATCCAATAGGTGTGTTTGTGTCATTGGAGGAACATTTAGGTCGTTTTCGTCCTCCCTAGTCTTATTCTTGTCCAATTAGGGATTTTATGCAATCTTGTGCATCCAATAGATGTGTTGGTGTCATTGGACGAACATTTAGGTCATTTTTGTCCTCCCTAGGCTTATTCTTGTCCAATTAGGGTTTTTAACCAATCTTGTGCATACAATAAGGTCATTTGTGTCATTGGATGAACATTTAGGTCATTTTCGTCCTCCCTAGTCTTATTCTTGTGCAATTAGGGTTTTTATGCAATCTTGTGCATCCAATAGGTGTGTTTGTGTCATTGGAGGAACATTTAGGTCATTTTCGTCCTCCCTCGTCTTATTCTTGTCCAATTAGGGATTTTATGCAATCTTGTGCATCCAATAGGTGTGTTTGTGTCATTGGACGAACATTTAGGTCATTTTCGTCCTCCCTAGGCTTATTCTTGTCCAATTAGGGTTTTTAACCAATCTTGTGCTTCCAATAAGTTCATTTGTGTCATTGGATGAACATTTAGGTCATTTTCGTCCTCCCTAGTCTTATTCTTGTCCAATTAGGGTTTTAAGCAATCTTGTGCATCCAATATGTCTGTTTGTGTCATTGGATGAACATTTAGGTAATTTTCGTCCTCCCTATGCTTATTCTTGTCCAATTAGGATTTTTAATCAATCTTGTGCCTCCAATAAGTTCATTTGTGTCATTGGATGAACATTTAGGTCATTTTCGTCCTCCCTAGTCTTATTCTTGTCCAATTAGGGTTTTTATGCAATCTTGTGCATCCAATAGGTGTGTTTGTGTCATTGGAGGAACATTAAGGTCATTTTCGTCCTCCTTAATCTTATTCTTGTCCAATTAGGGTTTTTATGCAATCTTGTGCATCCAATAGGTGTGTTTGTGTAATTGGAGGAACATTTAGGTCATTTTTGTCCTCCCTAGGCTTATTCTTGTCCAATTAGGGGTTTTAATCAATCTTGTGCATCCAATAAGTTCATTTGTGTCATTGGATGAACATTTAGGTCATTTTCGTCCTCCCTAGGCTTATTCTTGTCCAATTAGGGTTTTAAGCAATCTTGTGCATCCAATATGTGTGTTTGTGTCATTGGATGAACATTTAGGTAATTTTCGTCCTCCCTATGCTTATTCTTGTCCAATTAGGGTTTTTAATCAATCTTGTGCATCCAATAAGTTCATTTGTGTCATTGGATGAACATTTAGGTCATTTTCGTCCTCCCTAGTCTTATTCTTGTCCAATTAGGGTTTTTATGCAATCTTGTGCATCCAATAGGTGTGTTTGTGTAATTGGAGGAACATTTAGGTCATTTTTGTCCTCCCTAGGCTTATTCTTGTCCAATTAGGGTTTTTAATCAATCTTGTGCATCCAATAAGTTCATTTGTGTCATTGGATGAACATTTAGGTCATTTTCGTCCTCCCTAGGCTTATTCTTGTCCAATTAGGGTTTTTAACCAATCTTGTGCTTCCAATAAGTTCATTTGTGTCATTGGATGAACATTTAGGTCATTTTCGTCCTCCCTAGGCTTTTTCTTGTCCAATTAGGGTTTTTATGCAATCTTGTGCATCCAATAGGTGTGTTTGTGTCATTGGACGAACATTTAGGTCATTTTCGTCCTCCCTAGGCTTATTCTTGTCCAATTAGGGTTTTTAACCAATCTTGTGCATCCAATAAGTTCATTTGTGTCATTGGATGAACATTTAGGTCATTTTCGTCCTCCCTAGTCTTATTCTTGTCCAATTAGGGTTTTTATGCAATCTTGTGCATCCAATAGGTGTGTTTGTGTCATTGGAGGAACATTTAGGCCATTGTCGTCCTCCCTAGTCTTATTCTTGTCGAATTAGGGTTTTTATGCAATGTTGGGTATCCAATAGGTGTGTTTGTGTCATTGGAGGAACATTTAGGTCATTTTCGTCCTCCCTAGTCTTATTCTTTTCCTATTAGGGTTTTTATGCAATCTTGTGCATCCAATAGGTGTGTTTGTGTCATTGGACGAACATTTAGGTCATTTTCGTCCTCCCTAGGCTTATTCTTGTCCAATTAGGGTTTTTAACCAATCTTGTGCATCCAATAAGTTCATTTGTGTCATTGGATGAACATTTTGGTCATTTTCGTCCTCCCTAGGCTTATTCTTGTGCAATTAGGGTTTTTAACCAATCTTGTGCATCCAATAAGTTCATTTGTGTCATTGGATGAACATTTTGGTCATTTTTGTCCTCCCGAGGCTTATTCTTGTCCAATTAGGGTTTTTAACCAATCTTGTGCATCCAATAAGTTCATTTGTGTCATTGGATGAACATTTAGGTCATTTTCGTCCTCCCTAGTCTTATTCTTGTCCAATTAGGGTTTTTATGCAATCTTGTGCATCCAATAGGTGTGTTTGTGTCATTGGAGGAACATTTAGGTCATTTTCGTCCTCCCTAGTCTTATTCTTGTCCAATTAGGGTTTTTATGCAATCTTGTGCAGCCAATAGGTGTGTTTGTATCATTGGACGAACATTTAGGTCATTTTCGTCCTCCCTAGGCTTATTCTTGTCCGATTAGGGTTTTTAACCAATCTTTTGTATCCAATAAGTTCATTTGTGTCATTGGATGAACATTTAGGTCATTTTCGTCCTCCCTAGTCTTATTCTTGTCAAATTAGGGTTTTTAACCAATCTTGTGCATCCAATAAGTTCATTTGTGTCATTGGATGAACATTTGTGTCATTTTCGTCCTCCCTAGGCTTATTCTTGTGCAATTAGGGTTTTTAACCAATCTTGTGCATCCAATAAGTTCATTTGTGTCATTGGATGAACATTTAGGTCATTTTCGTCCTCCCTAGGCTTATTCTTGTCCAATTAGGGTTTTTAACCAATCTTGTGCATCCAATAAGTTCATTTGTGTCATTGGATGAACATTTAGGTCATTTTCGTCCTCCCTAGTCTTATTCTTGTCCAATTAGGGTTTTTATGCAATCTTGTGCATCCAATAGGTGTGTTTGTGTCATTGGACAAACATTTAAGTCATTTTCGTCCTCCCTAGGCTTATTCTTGTCCAATTAGGGTTTTTATGCAATCTTGTGCATACAATTGGTGTGTTTGTGTCATTGGACGAACATTTAGGTCATTTTCGTCCTCCCTAGGCTTATTCTTGTTCAATTAGGGTTTTTAACCAACCTTGTGCATCCAATAAGTTCATTTGTGTCATTGGATGAACATTTAGGTCATTTTCGTCCTCCCTAGTCTTATTCTTGTCCAATTAGGGTTTTTATGCAATCTTGTGCATCCAATAGGTGTGTTTGTGTCATTGGAGGAACATTAAGGTCATTTTCGTCCTCCTTAATCTTATTCTTGTCCAATTAGGGTTTTTATGCAATCTTGTGCATCCAATAGGTGTGTTTGTGTCATTGGAGGAACATTTAGGTCATTTTCGTCCTCCCTAGGCTTATTCTTGTCCAATTAGGGTTTTTAATCAATCTTGTGCATCCAATAAGTTCATTTGTGTCATTGGATGAACATTTAGGTCATTTTCGTCCTCCCTAGTCTTATTCTTGTCGAATTAGGGTTTTTATGCAATCTTGTGCATCCAATAGGTGTGTTTGTGTCATTGGAGGAACATTTAGGTCATTTTCGTCCTCCATAGTTTTATTCTTATCCAATTAGGGTTTTTATGCAATCTTGTGGATCCAATAGGTGTGTTTGTGTCATTGGACGAACATTTAGGTCATTTTCGTCCTCCCTAGGCTTATTCTTGTCCAATTAGGGTTTTTAACCAATCTTGTGCATCCAATAAGTTCATTTGTGTCATTGGATGAACATTTAGGTCATTTTCGTCCTCCCTAGTCTTATTCTTGTCCAATTAGGGTTTTAAGCAATCTTGTGCATCCAATATGTGGGTTTGTGTAATTGGATGAACGTTTAGGTCATTTTCGTCCTCCCTGTGCTTATTCTTGTCCAATTAGGGTTTTTAACCAATCTTGTGCATCCAATAAGTTCATTTGTGTCATTGGATGAACATTTAGGTCATTTTCGTCCTCCCTAGTCTTATTCTTGTCCAATTAGGGTTTTTATGCAATCTTGTGCATCCAATAGGTGTGTTTGTGTCATTGGACGAACATTTAGGTCATTTTCGTCCTCCCTAGGCTTATTCTTGTCCAATTTGGGTTTTAAGCAATCTTGTGCGTCCAATAAGTGTGTTTGTGTAATTGGATGAACATTTAGGTAATTTTCGTCCTCCCTATGCTTATTCTTGTCCAATTAGGGTTTTTTAACCAATCTTGTGCATACAATAAGTTCATTTGTGTCATTGGATGAACATTTAGGTCATTTTCGTCCTCCCTAGGCTTATTCTTGTCCAATTAGGGTTTTTAACCAATCTTGTGCATCCAATAAGTTCATTTGTGTCATTGGATGAACATTTAGGTCATTTTCGTCCTCCCTAGTCTTATTCTTGTCCAATTAGGGTTTTTATGCAATCTTGTGCATCCAATAGGTGTGTTTGTGTCATTGGAGGAACATTTAGGTCATTTTCGTCCTCCCTAGTCTTATTCTTGTCCAATTAGGGATTTTATGCAATCTTGTGCATCCAATAGGTGTGTTTGTGTCATTGGACAAACATTTAGGTCATTTTCGTCCTCCCTAACCTTATTCTTGTCCAATTAGGGTTTTTAACCAATCTTGTGCATCCAATAAGTTCATTTGTGTCATTGGATGAACATTTTGGTCATTTTCGTCCTCCCTAGGCTTATTCTTGTCCAATTAGGGTTTTTAACCAATCTTGTGCATCCAATAAGTTCATTTGTGTCATTGGATGAACATTTAGGTCATTTTCGTCCTCCCTAGGCTTATTCTTGTCCAATTAGGGTTTTTAACCAATCTTGTGCATCCAATAAGTTCATTTGTGTCATTGGATGAACATTTATGTCATTTTCGTCCTCCCTAGGCTTATTCTTGTCCAATTAGGGTTTTTAACCAATCTTGTGCATCCAATAAGTTCATTTGTGTCATTGGATGAACATTTAGGTCATTTTCGTCCTCCCTAGGCTTCTTCTTGTCCAATTAGGGTTTTTAACCAAACTTGTGCATCTAATAAGTTCATTTGTGTCACTGGATGAACATTTAGGTCATTTTTGTCCTCCCTAGGCTTATTCTAGTCCAATTAGGGTTTTTATGCAATCTTGTGCATCCAATAGGTGTGTTTGTGTCATTGGACGAACATTTAGGTCATTTTCGTCCTCCCTAGGCTTATTCTTGTCCAATTAGGGTTTTTAACCAACCTTGTGCATCCAATAAGTTCTTTTGTGTCATTGGTTGAACATTTAGGTCATTTTCGTCCTCCCTAGCCTTATTCTTGTCCAATTAGGGTTTTTAACCAATCTTGTGCATCCAATAAGTTCATTTGTGTCATTGGATGAACATTTAGGTCATTTTCGTCCTCCCTAGTCTTATTCTTGTCCAATTAGGGTTTTAAGCAATCTTGTGCATCCAATATGTGTGTTTGTGGTATTGGATGAACATTTAGGTAATTTTCGTCCTCCCTATGCTTATTCTTGTCCAATTAGGGTTTTTAATCAATCTTGTGCATCCAATAAGTTCATTTGTGTCATTGGATGAACATTTAGGTCATTTTCGTCCTCCCTAGTCTTATTCTTGTCCAATTAGGGTTTTTATGCAATCTTGTGCATCCAATAGGTGTGTTTGTGTCATTGGAGGAACATTAAGGTCATTTTCGTCCTCCTCAATGTTATTCTTGTCCAATTAGAGTTTTTATGCAATCTTGTGCATCCAATAGGTGTGTTTGTGTAATTGGAGGAACATTTAGGTCATTTTCGTCCTCCCTTGGCTTATTCTTGTCCAATTAGGGTTTTTAATCAATCTTGTGCATCCAATAAGTTCATTTGTGTCATTGGATGAACATTTAGGTCATTTTTGTCCTCCCTAGGCTTATTCTTGTCCAATTAGGGTTTTCAACCAATCTTGTGCATCCAATAAGTTCATTTGTGTCATTGGATGAACATTTAGGTCATTTTCGTCCTCCCTAGGCTTATTCTTGTCCAATTAGGGTTTTTAACCAATCTTGTGCATCCAATAAGTTCATTTGTGTCATTGGATGAACATTTAGGTCATTTTCGTCCTCCCTAGGCTTATTCTTGTCCAATTAGGGTTTTTAACCAATCTTGTGCATCCAATAAGTTCATTTGTGTCATTGGACGAACATTTAGGTCATTTTTGTCCTCCCTATGCTTATTCTTGTCCAATTAGGGTTTTTATGCAATCTTGTGCATCCAATAGGTGTGTTTGTGTCATTGGACGAACATTTAGTTCATTTTTGTCCTCCCTAGTCTTATTCTTGTCCAATTAGGGTTTTTATGCAATCTAGTGCATCCAGTAGGTGTGTTTGTGTCATTGGAAGAACATTTAGGTCATTTTCGTCCTCCCTAGGCTTATTCTTGTCCAATTAGGGTTTTTAACCAATCTTGTGCATCCAATAAGTTCATTTGTGTCATTGGATGAACATTTAGGTCATTTTCGTCCTCCCTAGGCTTATTCTTGTCCAATTAGGGTTTTTAACCAATCTTGTGCATCCAATAAGTTCATTTGTGTCATTGGATGAACATTTAGGTCATTTTCGTCCTCCCTAGGCTTATTCTTGTCCAATTAGGGTTTTTAACCAATCTTGTGCATCCAATAAGTTCATTTGTGTTATTGGATGAACATTTATGTCATTTTCGTCCTCCCTAGTCTTATTCTTGTCCAATTAGGGTTTTTATGCAATCTTGTGCATCCAATAGGTGTGTTTGTGTCATTAGAGGAACATTTAGGTCATTTTTGTCCTCCCTAGTCTTATTCTTGTCCAATTAGGGTTTTTATGCAATCTTGTGCATCCAATAGGTGTGTTTGTGTCATTGGACAAACATTTAGGTCATATTCGTCCTCCCTAGGCTTGTTCTTGTCCAATTAGGGTTTTTAACCAATCTTGTGCATCCAATAAGTTCATTTGTGTCATTGGTTGAACATTTGGGTCATTTTCGTCCTCCCTAGTCTTATTCTTGTTCAATTAGGGTTTTTATGCAATCTTGTGCATCCAATAGGTGTGTTTGTGTCATTGGACGAACATTTAGGTCATTTTCGTCCTCCCTAGGCTTATTCTTGTCCAATTAGGGTTTTTAACCAACCTTGTGCATCCAATAAGTTCATTTGTGTCATTGGTTGAACATTTAGGTCATTTTCGTCCTCCCTAGGCTTATTCTTGTGCAATTAGGGTTTTTAACCAACCTTGTTCATCCAATAAGTTCATTTGTGTCATTGGTTGAACATTTAGGTCATTTTCGTCCTCCCTAGGCTTATTCTTGTCCAATTAGGGTTTTTAACCAACCTTGTGCATCCAATTAGGGTTTTTAACCAATCTTGTGCATCCAATAGGTGTGTTTGTGTCATTGGAGGAACATTTAGGTCATTTTCGTCCTCCCTAGGCTTATTCTTGTCCAATTAGGGTTTTTAACCAATCTTGTGCATCCAATAGGTGTGTTTGTGTCATTGGATAAACGTTTAGGTCATTTTCGTCCTCCATAGGCTTATTCTTGTCCAATTAGGGTTTTTAACCAATCTTGTGCATCCAATAAGTTCATTTGTGTCATTGGATGAACATTTAGGTCATTTTCGTCCTCCCTAGGCTTATTCTTGTCCAATTAGGGTTTTAAGCAATCTTGTGCATCCAATATGTGTGTTTGTGTCATTGGATGAACATTTAGGTCATTTTCGTCCTCCCTAGTCTTATTCTTGTCCAATTAGGGTTTTAAGCAATCTTGTGCATCCAATATGTGTGTTTGTGTCATTGGATAAACATTTAGGTCATTTTCATCCTCCATATGCTTTTTCTTTCCAATTAGGGTTTTTAACTAATCTTGTGCATACAATAAGTTCATTTGTGTCATTGGATGAACATTTAGGTCATTTTCGTCCTCCCTAGTCTTATTCTTGTCCAATTAGGGTTTTTATGCAATCTTGTGCATCCAATAAGTTCATTTGTGTCATTGGATGAACATTTAGGTCATTTTCGTCCTCTCTAGTCTTATTCTTCTCCAATTAGGGTTTTTATGCAATCTTGTGCATCCAATAGGTGTGTTTGTGTCATTGGAGGAACATTTAGGTCATTTTCGTCCTCCCTAGTCTTATTCTTGTCCAATTAGGGTTTTTATGCAATCTTGTGCATCCAATAGGTGTGTTTGTGTCATTGGACGAACATTTAGGTCATTTTCGTCCTCCCTAGGCTTATTCTTGTCCAATTAGGGTTTTTAACCAATCTTGTGCATCCAATAAGTTCATTTGTGTCATTGGATGAACATTTAGGTAATTTTCGTCGTCCTTAGTCTTATTCTTGTCGAATTAGGTTTTTATGCAATCTTGTGCATCCAATAGGTGTGTTTGTGTCATTGGAGGAACATTTAGGTCATTTTCGTCCTCCCTAGTCTTATTCTTGTCCAATTAGGGTTTTTATGCAATCTTGTGCATCCAATAGGTGTGTTTGTGTCATTGGACGAACATTTAGGTCATTTTCGTCCTCCCTAGGCTTATTCTTGTCCAATTAGGGTTTTTAACCAATCTTGTGCATCCAATAAGTTCATTTGTGTCATTGGATGAACTTTTAGGTCATTTTCTTCCTCCCTAGTCTTATTCTTGTCCAATTTAGGGTTTTAAGCAATCTTGTGCATCCAATATGTGGGTTTGTGTCATTGGATGAACGTTTAGGTCATTTTCGTCCTCCCTATGCTTATTCTTGTCCAATTAGGGTTTTTAACCAATCTTGTGCATCCAATAAGTTCATTTGTGTCATTGGATGAACATTTAGGTCATTTTCGTCCTCCCTAGTCTTATTCTTGTCCAATTAGGGTTTTTATGCAATCTTGTGCATCCAATAGGTGTGTTTGTGTCATTGGACGAACATTTAGGTCATTTTCGTCCTCCCTAGGCTTATTCTTGTCCAATTAGGGTTTTTAACCAATCTTGTGCATCCAATAAGTTCATTTGTGTCATTGGATGAACATTTAGGTCATGTTCGTCCTCCTTAGTCTTATTGTTGTCCAATTAGGGTCTTTATGCAATCTTGTGCATCCAATTGGTGTGTTTGTGTCATTGGAGGAACAGTTAGGTCATTTTCGTCCTCCCTAGTCTTATTCTTGTCCAATTAGGATTTTTATGCAATCTTGTGCATCCAATAGGTGTGTTTGTGTCATTGGACGAACATTTAGGTCATTTTCGTCCTCCCTAGGCTTATTCTTGTCCGATTAGGGTTTTTAACCAATCTTGTGCATCCAATAAGTTCATTTGTGTCATTGGATAAACATTTAGGTCATTTTCGTCCTCCCTAGTCTTATTCTTGTCCAATTAGGGTTTTAAGCAATCTTGTGCATCCAATATGTGGGTTTGTGTCATTGGACGAACATATAGGTCATTTTCGTCCTCCCTATGCTTATTCTTGTCCAATAAGGGTTTTTAACCAATCTTGTGCATCCAATAAGTTCATTTGTGTCATTGGATGAACATTTAGGTCATTTTCGTCCTCCCTAGTCTTATTCTTGTCCAATTAGGGTTTTTATGCAATCTTGTGCATCCAATAGGTGTGTTTGTGTCATTGGAGGAAGATTTAGGTCATTTTCGTCCTCCCTAGTCTTATTCTTGTCCAATTAGGGTTTTTATGCAATCTTGTGCATCCAATAGGTGTGTTTGTGTCATTGGACGAACATTTAGGTCATTTTCGTCCTCCCTAGGCTTATTCTTGTCCAAGTAGGGTTTTTAACCAATCTTGTGCATCCAATAAGTTCATTTGTGTCATTGGATTAACATTTAGGTCATTTTCGTCCTCCCTAGGCTTATTCTTGTCCAATTAGGGTTTTTAACCAATCTTGTGCATCCAATAAGTTCATTTGTGGCATTGGACGAACATTTAGGTCATTTTCGTCCTCCCTAGGCTTATTCTTGTCCAATTAGGGTTTTTAACCAATCTTGTGCATCCAATAAGTTCATTTGTGTCATTGGATGGACATTTAGGTCATTTTTGTCCTCCCTACGCTTATTCTTGTCCAATTAGGGTTTCTAACCTATCTTGGGCATCCAATAGGTGTGTTTGTGTCATTGGATTAACATTTAGGTCATTTTCGTCCTCCCTAGGCTTATTCTTGTCCAATTAGGGTTTTTAACCAATCTTGTGCATCCAATAAGTTCATTTGTGTCATTGGATGAACATTTAGGTCATTTTCGTCCTCCCTAGGCTTATTCTTGTCCAATTAGGGTTTTTAACCAATCTTGTGCATCCAATAAGTTCATTTGTGTCATTGGATTAACATTTAGGTCATTTTCGTCCTCCCTAGGCTTATTCTTGTTCAATTAGGGTTTTTAACCTATCTTGTGCATCCAATAGATGTGTTTGTGTCATTGGATGAACATTTAGGTCATTTTCGTCCTCCCTAGGCTTATTCTTGTCCAATTAGGGTTTTTAACCAATCTTGTGCATCCAATAAGTTCATTTGTGTCATTGGATTAACATTTAGGTCATTTTCGTCCTCCCTATTCTTATTCTTGTTCAATTAGGGTTTCTAACCAATCTTGTCCATCCAATAGGTGTGTTTGTGTCATTGGATGAACATTTAGGTCATTTTTGTCCTCCCTAGGCTTATTCTTTTCCAATTAGGGTTTTTAACCAATCTTGTGCATCCGATAAGTTCATTTGTGTCATTGGATGAATAGTTAGGTCATTTTCGTCCTCCCTAGGCTTATTCTTGTCAAATTAGGGTTTCTAACCAATCGTGTGCACCCAATAGGAGTGTTTGTGTCATTGGATGAACATTTAGGTCATTTTCGTCCTCCCTAGGCTTATTCTTGTCCAATTAGGGTTTTTAACCAATCTTGTGCATCCAATAAGTTCATTTGTGTCATTGGATTAACATTTAGGTCATTTTCGTCCTCCCTAGGCTTATTCTTGTCCAATTAGGGTTTTTATTCAATCTTGTGCATCCAATAGGTATGTTTGTGTCATTGGATGAACATTTAGGTCATTTTCGTCCTCCCTAGGCTTATTCTTGTCCAATTAGGGTTTTTAACCAATCTTGTGCATCCAATAAGTTCATTTGTGTCATTGGATTAACATTTAGGTCATTTTCGTCCTCCCTAGGCTTATTCTTGTCCAATAAGGGTTTCTAACCAATCTTGTGCATCCAATAGGTGTGTTTGTGTCATTTGATGAACATTTAGGTCATTTTCGTCCTCCCTATGCTTATTCTTGTCCAATTAGGGTTTTTAACCAATCTTGTGCATCCAATAGGTGTGTTTGTGTCATTGGATGAACATTTAGGTCATTTTCGTCCTCCCTAGGCTTATTCTTGTCCAATTAGGGTTTCTAACCAATCTTGTGCATCCAATAGGTGTGTTTGTGTCATTGGATGAACATTTAGGTCATTTTCGTCCTCCCTAGTCTTATTCTTGTCCAGATAGGGTTTTAAGCAATCTTGTGCATCCAATAAGTTCATTTGTATCATTGGATGAATCTTTAGGTCATTTTCGTCCTCCCTAGGCTTATTCTTTTCCAATTAGGGTTTCTAACCAATCTTGTGCATCCAATAGGTGTGTTTGTGTCATTGGATGAACATTTAGGTCATTTTCGTCCTCCCTATGCTTATTCTTGTCCAATTAGGGTTTTTAACCAATCTTGTGCATCCAATAGGTGTGTTTGTGTCATTCGATGAACATTTAGGTCATTTTCGTCCTCCCTAGGCTTATTCTTGTCCAATTAGGGTTTTTAACCAATCTTGTGCATCCAATAAGTTCATTTGTGTCATTGGGTGAACATTTAGGTCATTTTTGTCCTCCTTAGGCTTATTCTTGTCCAATTAGGGTTTCTAACCAATCTTGAGCATCCAATAGGTGTGTTTAGTCATTTGATGAACATTTAGATTATTTTCGTCCTCCCTAGGCTTATTCTTGTCCAATTAGGGTTTTTAACCAATCTTGTGCATCCAATAAGTTCATTTGTGTCATTGGATTAACATTTAGGTCATTTTCGTCCTCCCTAGGCTTATTCTTGTCTAATTAGGGTTTCTAACCAATCTTGTGCATCCAATAGGTGTGTTTGTGTAATTGGATGAACATTTAGGTCATTTTCGTCCTCCCTAGGCTTATTCTTTTCCAATCAGGGTTTTTAACCAATCTTGTGCATCCAATAAGTTCATTTGTGTCATTGGATGAATAGTTAGGTCATTTTCGTCCTCACTAGGCTTATTCTTGTCAAATTAGGGTTTCTAACCAATCGTGTGCATCCAATTGGTGTGTTTGTGTCATTGGATGAACATTTAGGTCATTTTCGTCCACCCTAGGCATATTCTTGTCCAATTAAGGTTTCTAACCAATCTTGTGCATCCAATAGGTGTGTTTGTGTCATTGGATGAACATTTAGGTCATTTTCGTCCTCCCTAGGCTTATTCTTGTCCAATTAGGGTTTTTAATCAATCTTGTGCATCCAATAAGTTCATTTGTGTCATTGGATTAACATTTAGGTCATTTTCGTCCTCCCTAGGCTTATTCTTGTCTAATTAGGGTTTCTAACCAATCTTGTGCATCCAATAGGTGTGTTTGTGTCATTGGATGAACATTTAGGTCATTTTCGTCCTCCCTAGGCTTATTCTTTTCCAATCAGGGTTTTTAACCAATCTTGTGCATCCAATAAGTTCATTTGTGTCATTGGATGAATAGTTAGGTCATTTTCGTCCTCCCTAGGCTTATTCTTGTCAAATTAGGGTTTCTAACCAATCGTGTGCATCCAATAGGTGTGTTTGTGTCATTGGATGAACATTTAGGTCATTTCGTCCTCCCTAGGCATATTCTTGTCCAATTAGGGTTTCTAACCAATCTTGTGCATCCAATAGGTGTGTTTGTGTCATTGGATGAACATTTAGGTCATTTTCGTCCTCCCTAGGCTTATTCTTGTCCAATTAGGGTTTTTAACCAATCTTGTGCATCCAATAAGTTCATTTAGGTCATTGGATGAACATTTAGGTCATTTTCGTCCTCCCTAGGCTTATTCTTGTCCAATTAGGGTTTTTAACCAATCTTGTGCATCCAATAAGTTCATTTGTGTCATTGGATTAACATTTAGGTCATTTTCGTCCTCCCTAGACTTATTCTTGTCCAATTAGGGTTTTTAACCAACCTTGTGCATCCAATAAGTTCATTTGTGTCATTGGTGGAACATTTAGGTCATTTACGTCCTCCCTAGTCTTATTCTTGTCCAATTAGGGTTTTTATGCAATCTTGTGCATCCAATAGGTGTGTTTGTGTAATTGGAGGAACATTTAGGTCATTTTTGTCCTCCCTAGGCTTATTCTTGTCCAATTAGGGTTTTTAATCAATCTTGTGCATCCAATAAGTTCATTTGTGTCATTGGATGAACATTTAGGTCATTTTCGTCCTCCCTAGGCTTATTCTTGTCCAATTAGGGTTTTAAGCAATCTTGTGCATCCAATATGTGTGTTTGTGTCATTGGATGAACATTTAGGTAATCTTCGTCCTCCCTATGCTTATTCTTGTCCAATTAGGGTTTTTAATCAATCTTGTGCATCAAATAAGTTCATTTGTGTCATTGGATGAACATTTAGGTCATTTTCGTCCTCCCTAGTCTTATTCTTGTCCAATTAGGGTTTTTATGCAATCTTGTGCATCCAATAGGTGTGTTTGTGTCATTGGAGGAACATTAAGGTCATTTTCGTCCTCCTCAATCTTATTCTTGTCCAATTAGAGTTTTTATGCAATCTTGTGCATCCAATAGGTGTGTTTGTGTAATTGGAGGAACATTTAGGTCATTTTCGTCCTCCCTAGGCTTATTCTTGTCCAATTAGGGTTTTTAATCAATCTTGTGCATCCAATAAGTTCATTTGTGTCATTGGATGAACATTTAGGTCATTTTTGTCCTCCCTAGGCTTATTCTTGTCCAATTAGGGTTTTCAACCAATCTTGTGCATCCAATAAGTTCATTTGTGTCATTGGATGAACATTTAGGTCATTTTCGTCCTCCCTAGGCTTATTCTTGTCCAATTAGGGTTTTTAACCAATCTTGTGCATCCAATAAGTTCATTTGTGTCATTGGATGAACATTTAGGTCATTTTCGTCCTCCCTAGGCTTATTCTTGTCCAATTAGGGTTTTTAACCAATCTTGTGCATCCAATAAGTTCATTTGTGTCATTGGTTGAACATTTAGGTCATTTTCGTCCTCCCTAGGCTTATTCTTGTCCAATTAGGGTTTTTAACCATCCTTGTGCATCCAATAAGTTCATTTGTGTCATTGGTGGAACATTTAGGTCATTTACGTCCTCCCTAGTCTTATTCTTGTCCAATTAGGGTTTTTATGCAATCTTGTGCATCCAATAGGTGTGTTTGTGTCATTGGACGAACATTTAGGTCATTTTCGTCCTCCCTAGGCTTATTCTTGTCCAATTAGGGTTTTTAACCAATCTTATGCATCCAATAAGTTCATTTGTGTCATTGGATGGACATTTAGGTTATTTTCGTCATCCCTAGTCTTATTCTTGTCCAATTAGGGTTTTAAGCAATCTTGTGCATCCAATATGTGTGTTTGTGTCATTGGATGAACATTTAGGTCATTTTCGTCCTCCCTAGGCTTATTCTTGTCCAATAAGGGTTTTTAACCAATCTTGTGCATCCAATAAGTTCATTTGTGTCATTGGATGAACAGTTAGGTCATTTTCGTCCTCCCTAGGCTTATTCTTGTCCAATTAGGGTTTTTAACCAATCTTGTGCATCCAATAAGTTCATTTGTGTCATTGGATGAACATTTAGGTCATTTTCGTCCTCCCTATGCTTATTCTTGTCCAATTGGGGTTTTCAACCAATATTGTGCATCCAATAAGTTCATTTGTGTCATTGGATGAACATTTAGGTCATTTTCGTCCTCCCTAGGCTTATTCTTGTCGAATTAGGGTTTTTAACCAATCTTGTGCATCCAATAAGTTCATTTGTGTCATTGGATGAACATTTAGGTCATTTTCGTCCTCCCTAGTCTTATTCTTGTCCAATTAGGGTTTTTATGCAATCTTGTGCATCCAATAGGTGTGTTTGTGTCATTGGACGAACATTTAGGTCATTTTCGTCCTCCCTAGGCTTATTCTTGTCCAATTAGGGTTTTTAACCAATCTTGTACATCCAATAAGTTCATTTGTTTCATTGGATGAACATTTAGGTCATTTTCGTCCTCCCTAGGCTTATTCTTGTCCAACTAGGGTTTTTAACCAATCTTGTGCATCCAATAAGTTCATTTGTGTCATTGGATGAACATTTAGGTCATTTTCGTCCTCCCTAGGCTTATTCTTGTCCAATTAGGGTTTTTAACCAATCTTGTGCATCCAATAAGTTCATTAGTGTCATTGGATGAACATTTAGGTCATTTTCTTCCTCCCTAGTCTTATTCTTGTCCAATTAGGGTTTTTATGCAATCTTGTGCATCCAATAGGTGTGTTTGTGTCATTGGACGAACATTTAAGTCATTTTCGTCCTCCCTAGGCTTATTCTTGTCCAATTAGGGTTTTTATGCAATCTTGTGCATACAATTGGTGCGTTTGTGTCATTGGACGAACATTTAGGTCATTTTCGTCCTCCCTAGGCTTATTCTTGTCCAATTAGGGTTTTTAACCAATCTTGTGCATCCAATAAGTTCATTTGTGTCATTGGATGAACATTTAGGTCATTTTCGTCCTCCCTAGGCTTATTCTTGTCCAATTAGGGTTTTTAACCAATCTTGTGCATCCAATAAGTTCATTTGTGTCATTGGATGAACATTTAGGTCATTTTCGTCCTCCCTAGGCTTATTCTTGTCCAATTAGGGTTTTTATGCAATCTTGTGCATCCAATAGGTGTGTTTGTGTCATTGGACGAACATTTAGGTCATTTTCGTCATCCCAAAGCTTATTCTTGTCCAATTAGGGTTTTTATGCAATCTTGTGCATCCAATTGGTGTGTTTGTGTCATTGGACGAACATTTAGGTCATTTTCGTCCTCCCTAGGCTTATTCTTGTTCAATTAGGGTTTTTAACTAACCTTGTGCATCCAATAAGTTCATTTGTGTCATTGGTTGACCATTTAGGTCATTTTCGTCCTCCCTAGGCTTATTCTTGTCCAATTAGAGTTTTTAACCAACCTTGTGCATCCAATAAGTTCATTTGTGTCATTGGTGGATAATTTAGGTCATTTACGTCCTCCCTAGGCTTATTCTTGTCCAATTAGGGTTTTTAATCAATGTTGTGCGTCCAATAAGTTCATTTGTGTCATTGGATGAACATTTAGGTCATTTTCGTCCTCCCTAGGCTTATTCTTGTCCAATTAGGGTTTTTAACCAATCTTGTGCATCCAATAAGTTCATTTGTGTCATTGGATGAACATTTAGGTCATTTTCGTCCTCCCTAGGCTTATTCTTGTCCAATTTGGGTTTTTAACCAATCTTGTCCATCCAATAAGTTCATTTGTGTCATTGGATGAACATTTAGGTCATTTTCGTCCTCCCTAGGCTTATTCTTGTACAATTAAGGTTTTTAACCAATCTTTTGCATCCAATAAGGTCATTTGTGTCAATGGATGAACATTTAGGTCATTTTCGTCCTCCCTAGGCTTATTCTTGTCCAATTAGGGTTTTTAACCAATCTTGTGCATCCAATAAGTTCATTTGTGTCATTGGATGAACATTTAGGTCATTTTCGTCCTCCCTAGGCTTATTCTTGTCCAATTAGGGTTTTTAACCAATCTTGTGCGTCCAATAAGTTCAGTTGTGTCATTGGATGAACATTTAGGTCATTTTCGTCCTCCCTAGGCTTATTCTTGTCCAATTAGGGTTTTTAACCAATCTTGTGCATCCAATAAGTTCATTTGTGTCATTGGATGAACATTTAGGTCATTTTCGTCCACCCTAAGCTTATTCTTGTCCAATTAGGGTTTTTAACCAATCTTATGCATCCAATAAGTTCATTTGTGTCATTGGATGAACATTTAGGTCATTTTCGTCCTCCCTAGGCTTATTCTTGTCCAATTAGGGTTTTTAACCAATCTTGTGCATCCAATAAGTTCATTTGTGTCATTGGATTAACATTTAGGTCATTTTCGTCCTTCCTAGGCTTATTCTTGTCCAATTAGGGTTTTTAACTATTCTTGTGCATCCAATAGGTGTGTTTGTGTCATTGGATGAACATTTAGGTCATTTTCGTCCTCCCTAGGCTTATTCTTGTCCAATTAGGGTTTTTAACCAATCTTGTGCATCCAATAAGTCCATTTGTGTCATTGGATTAACTTTTAGGTCATTTCCGTCCTTCCTAGGCTTATTCTTGTCCAATTAGGGTTTCTAACCAATCTTGTGCATCCAATAGGTGTGTTTGTGTCATTGGATGAACATTTAGGTCATTTTCGTCCTCCCTAGGCTTATTCTTGTCCAATTAGGGTTTTTAACCAATCTTGTGCATCCAATAAGTTCATTTGTGTCATTGGATTAACATTTAGGTCATTTTCGTCCTCCCTAGGCTTATTGTTGTCCAATTAGGGTTTCTAACCAATCTTGTGCATCCAATAGGTGTGTTTGTATCATTGGATGAACATTTAGGTCATTTTAATCCTCGCTAGGCTTATTCTTGTCCAATTAGGGTTTTTAACCAATCTTGTGCATCCAATAAGTTCATTTGTGTCATTGGATGAACATTTAGGTCATTTTCGTCCTCCCTATCCTTATTCTTATCCAATTAGGGTTTTTAACCAATCTTGTGCATCCAATAGGTGTGTTTGTGTCATTGGATGAACATTTAGGTCATTTTCGTCCTCCCTAGGCTTATTCTTGTCCAATTAGGGTTTTTAACCAATCTTGTGCATCCAATAAGTTCATTTAGGTCATTGGATGAACATTTAGGTCATTTTCGTCCTCCCTAGGCTTATTCTTGTCCAATTAGGGTTTTTAACCAATCTTGTGCATCCAATAAGTTCATTTGTGTCATTGGATTAACATTTAGGTCATTTTCGTCCTCCCTAGACTTATTCTTGTCCAATTAGGGTTTTTAACCAACCTTGTGCATCCAATAAGTTCATTTGTGTCATTGGTGGAACATTTAGGTCATTTACGTCCTCCCTAGTCTTATTCTTGTCCAATTAGGGTTTTTATGCAATCTTGTGCATCCAACAGGTGTGTTTGTGTCATTGGACGAACATTTATGTCATTTTCGTCCTCCCTAGGCTTATTCTTGTCCAATTAGGGTTTTTAACCAATCTTGTGCATACAATAAGTTCATTTGTGTCATTGGATGAACATTTAGGTCATTTTCGTCCTCCCTAGTCTTATTCTTGTCCAATTAGGGTTTTTATGCAATCTTGTGCATCCAATAGGTGTGTTTGTGTCATTGGAGGAACATTTAGGTCGTTTTCGTCCTCCCTAGTCTTATTCTGGTCCAATTAGGGATTTTATGCAATCTTGTGCATCCAATAGGTGTGTTGGTGTCATTGGACGAACATTTAGGTCATTTTCGTCCTCCCTAGGCTTATTCTTGTCCAATTAGGGTTTTTAACCAATGTTGTGCATACAATAAGTTCATTTGTGTCATTGGATGAACATTTAGGTCATTTTCGTCCTCCCTAGTCTTATTCTTGTCCAATTAGGGTTTTTATGCAATCTTGTGCTTCCAATATGTCTGTTTGTGTCATTGGATGAACATTTAGGTAATTTTCGTCCTCCCTATGCTTATTCTTGTCCAATTAGGATTTTTAATCAATCTTGTGCCTCCAATAAGTTCATTTGTGTCATTGGATGAACATTTAGGTCATTTTCATCCTCCCTAGTCTTATTCTTGTCCAATTAGGGTTTTTATGCAATCTTGTGCATCCAATAGGTGTGTTTGTGTCAGTGGAGGAACATTAAGGTCATTTTCGTCCTCCTTAATCTTATTCCTGTCCAATTAGGGTTTTTATGCAATCTTGTGCATCCAATAGGTGTGTTTGTGTAATTGGAGGAACATTTAGGTCATTTTTGTCTTTCCTAGGCTTATTCTTGTCCAATTAGGGTTTTTAATCAATCTTGTGCATCCAATAAGTTCATTTGTGTCATTGGATGAACATTTAGGTCATTTTCGTCCTACCTAGGCTTATTCTTGTCCAATTAGGGTTTTAAGCAATCTTGTGCATGTTTGTGTCATTGGATGAACATTTAGGTAATTTTCGTCCTCCCTATGCTTATTCTTGTCCAATTAGGGTTTTTAATCAATCTTGTGCATCCAATAAGTTCATTTGTGTCATTGGATGAACATTTAGGTCATTTTCGTCCTCCCTAGTCTTATTCTTGTCCAATTAGGGTTTTTATGCAATCTTGTGCATCCAATAGGTGTGTTTGTGTCATTGGAGGAACATTAAGGTCATTTTCGTCCTCCTCAATATTATTCTTGTCCAATTAGGGTTTTTATGCAATCTTGTGCATCCAATAGGTGTGTTTGTGTAATTGGAGGAACATTTAGGTCATTTTCGTCCTCCCTAGGCTTATTCTTGTCCAATTAGGGTTTTCAACCAATCTTGTGCATCCAATAAGTTCATTTGTGTCATTGGATGAACATTTAGGTCATTTTCGTCCTCCCTAGGCTTATTCTTGTCCAATTAGGGTTTTTAACCTATCTTGTGCATCCAATAAGTTCATTTGTGTCATTGGATGAACATTTAGGTCATTTTCGTCCTCCCTAGGCTTATTCTTGTCCAATTAGGGTTTTTAACCAATCTTGTGCATCCAACAACTTCATTTGTGTCATTGGATGAACATTTACGTCATTTTCGTCTTCCCTAGGCTTATTCTTGTCCAATTAAGGTTTTTAACCAATCTTGTGCATCCAATAAGTTCATTTGTGTCATTGGATGAACATTTTGGTCATTTTCGTCCTCCCTAGGCTTATTCTTGTCCAATTAGGGTTTTTATGCAATCTTGTGCATCCAATAGGTGTGTTTGTGTCATTGGACGAACATTTAGGTCATTTCCGTCGTCCCTAGTCTTATTCTTGTCCAATTAGGGTTTTTAACCAACCTTGTGCATCCAATAAGTTCATTTGTGTCATTGGTTGAACATTTAGGTCATTTTCGTCCTCCCTAGTCTTATTCTTGTCCAATTAGGGTTTTAAGTAATCTTTTGCATCCAATATGTGTGTTTGTGTTATTGGATGAACATTTAGGTCATTTTCGTCCTCCCTAGTCTTATTCTTGTCCAATTAGGGTTTTAAGCAATCTTGTGCATCCAATATGTGTGTTTGTGTCATTGGATGAACATTTAGGTCATTTTCGTCCTCCCTATGCGTATTCTTGTCCAATTAGGGTTTTTATCCAATCTTGTGCATACAATAAGTTCATTTGTGTCATTGGAGGAACATTTAGGTCATTTTCGTCCTCCCTAGTCTTATTCTTGTCCAATTAGGGATTTTATGCAATCTTGTGCATCCAATAGGTGTGTTTGTGTCATTGGACAAACATTTAGGTCATTTTCGTCCTCCCTAGGCTTATTCTTGCCCAATTAGGGTTTTTAACCAATCTTGTGCATCCAATAAGTTCATTTGTGTCATTGGATGAACATTTAGGTCATTTTCGTCCTCCCTAGTCTTATTCTTGTCCAATTAGGGTTTTAAGCAATCTTGTGCATCCAATATGTGGGTTTGTGTCATTGGACGAACATTTAGGTCATTTTCGTACTCCATATGCTTATTCTTGTCCAATTAGGGTTTTTAACCAATCTTGTGCATCCAATAAGTTCATTTGTGTCATTGGATGAACATTTAGGTCATTTTCGTCCTCCCTAGTCTTATTCTTGTCCAATTAGGGTTTTTATGCAATCTTGTGCATCCAATAGGTGTGTTTGTGTCATTGGACGAACATTTAGGTCATTTTCGTCCTCCCTAGACTTATTTTTGTCCAATTAGGGTTTTTAACCAATCTTGTGCATCCAATAATTTCATTTGTGTCATTGGATGAACATTTAGGTCATTTTCGTCCTCCCTAGTCTTATTCTTGTCCAATTAGGGTTTTTATGCAATCTTGTGCATCCAATAGGTGTGTTTGTGTCATTGGAGGAACATTTAGGTCATTTTCGTCCTCCCTAGTCTTATTCTTGTCCAATTAGGGTTTTTATGCAATCTTGTGCATCCAATAGGTGTGTTTGTGTCATTGGACGAACATTTAGGTCATTTTCGTCTCCCTAGGCTTATTCTTGTCCAATTAGGGTTTTTAACCAATCTTGTGCATCCAATAAGTTCATTTGTGTCATTGGATGAACATTTAGGTCATTTTCGTCCTCCCTAGGCTTATTCTTGTCCAATTAGGGTTTTTAACCAATCTTGTGCATCCAATAAGTTCATTTGTGTCATTGGATGAACATTTAGGTCATTTTCGTCCTCCCTAGGCTTATTCTTGTCCAATTAGGGTTTTCAACCAATCTTGTGCATCCAATAAGTTCATTTGTGTCATTGGATGAACATTTAGGTCATTTTCGTTCTCCCAAGGCTTATTCTTGTCCAATTAGTGTTTTTAACCAATCTTGTGCATCCAATAAGTTCATTTGTGTCATTGGATGAACATTTAGGTCATTTTCGTCCTCCCTAGGCTTATTCTTGTCCAATTAGGGTTTTTAACCAATCATGTGCATCCAATAGGTGTATTTGTGTCATTAGATGAACATTTAGGTCATTTTTGTCCTCCCTAGGCTTATTTTTGTCCAATTAGGGTTTTTAACCAATCTTGTGCATCCAATAAGTTCATTTGTGTCATTGGATGAACATTTAGGTCATTTTCGTCCTCCCTAGTCTTATTCTTGTCCAATTAGGGTTTTAAGCAATCTTGTGCATCCAATATGTGTGTTTGTGTCATTGGATGAACATTTAGGTCATTTTCGTCCTCCCTATGCTTATTCTTGTCCAATTAGGGATTTTAACCAATCTTGTGCATCCAATAAGTTCATTTGTGTCATTGGATGAACATTTAGGTCATTTTCGTCCTCCCTAGGCTTATTCTTGTCCAATTAGGGTTTTTAACCAATCTTGTGCATCCAATAAGTTCATTTGTGTCATTGGATGAACATTTAGGTCATTTTCGTCCTCCCTAGGCTTATTCTTGTCCAATTAGGGTTTTTAACCAATCTTGTGCATCCAATAAGTTCATTTGTGTCATTGGACGAACCTTTAGGTCATTTTCGTCCTCCCTAGGCTTATTCTTGTCCAATTAGGGTTTTAAGCAATCTTGTGCATCCAATAAGTTCATTTGTGTCATTGGATGAACATTTAGGTCATTTTCGTCCTCCCTAGGCTTATTCTTGTCCAATTAGGGTTTTTAACCAATCTTGTGCATCCAATAAGTTCATTTGTGTCATTGGATGAACATTTAGGTCATTTTCGTCCTCCCTAGGCTTATTCTTGTCCAATTAGGGTTTTCAACCAATCTTGTGCATCCAATAAGTTCATTTGTGTCATTGGATGAACATTTAGGTCATTTTCGTTCTCCCTAGGCTTATTCTTGTCCAATTAGGGTTTTTATGCAATCTTGTGCATCCAATAGGTGTGTTTGTGTCATTGGACGAACATTTAGGTTATTTTAGTCCTCCCTAGGCTTATTCTTCTTCAATTAGGGTTTTTAACCAACCTTGTGCATCCAATAAGTTCATTTGTGTCATTGGTTGAACATTTAGGTCATTTTCGTCCTCCCTAGGCTTATTCTTGTCCAATTAGGGTTTTTAACCAATCTTGTGCATCCAATAAGTTCATTTGTGTCATAGGATGAACATTTAGGTCATTTTCGTCCTCCCTAGGCTTATTCTTGTCCAATTAGGGTTTTCAACCAATCTTGTGCATCCAATAAGTTCATTTGTGTCATTGGATGAACATTTAGGTCATTTTCGTCCTCCCTAGGCTTATTCTTGTCCAATTAGGGTTTTTAACCAATCTTGTGCATCCAATAAGTTCATTTGTGTCATTGGATGAACATTTAGGTCATTTTCGTCCTCCCTAAGCTTATTCTTGTCCAATTAGGGTTTTTAACCAATCTTGTGCATCCAATAAGTTCATTTGTGTCATTGGATGAACATTTAGGTTATTTTCGTCCTCCCTAGGCTTATTCTTGTCCAATTAGGGTTTTTAACCAATCTTGTGCATCCAATAAGTTCATTTGTGTCATGGGATTAACATTTAGGTCATTTTCGTCCTTCCTAGGCTTATTCTTGTCCAATTAGGGTTTCTAACCAATCTTGTGCATTCAAAAGGTGTGTTTGTGTCATTTGATGAACATTTAGGTCATTTTCGTCCTCCCTAGGCTTATTCTTGTCCAATTAGGGTTTTTAACCAATCTTGTGCATCCAATAAGTTCATTTGTGTCATTGGATTAACATTTAGGTCATTTTCGTCCTCCCTAGGCTTATTCTTGTCCAATTAGGGTTTCTTACCAATCTTGTGCATCCAATAGGTGTGTTTGTGTCATTAGATGAACATTTAGGTCATTTTCGTCCTCCCTAGGCTTATTCTTGTCCAATTAGGGTTTTTTACCAATCTTGTGCATCCAATAAGTTCATTTGTGTCATTGAATGAACATTAAGGTCATTTTCGTCCTCCCAAGGCATATTCTTGTCCAATTAGGGTTTCTAACCAATCTTGTGAATCCAATAGGTGTGTTTGTGTCATTGGATGAACATTTAGGTCATTTTCGTCCTCCCTAGTCTTATTCTTGTCCAATTAGGGTTTTTAACCAATCTTGTGCATCCAATAAGTTCATTTGTGTCATTGGATGAACATTTAGGTCATTTTCGTCCTCGCTAAGCTTATTCTTGTCCAATTAGGGTTTTTAACCAATCTTGTGCATCCAATAAGTTCATTTGTGTCATTGGATGAACATTTAGGTCATTTTCGTCCTCCCTAGGCTTATTCTTGTCCAATTAGGGTTTTTAACCAATCTTGTGCATCCAATATGTTCATTTGTGTCATTGGATTAACATTTAGGTCTTTGTCGTCCTTCCTAGGCTTATTCTTGTCCAATTAGGGTTTCTAACCAATCTTGTGCATCAAATAGGTGTGTTTGTGTCATTGGATGAACATTTAGGTCATTTTCGTCCTCCCTAGGCTTATTCTTGTCCAATTAGGGTTTTTAACCAATCTTGTGCATCCAATAAGTTCATTTGTGTCATTGGATGAACATTTAGGTCATTTTCGTCCTCCCTAAGCATATTCTTGTCCAATTAGGGTTTCTAACCAATCTTGTGCATCCAATAGGTGTGTTTGTGTCATTGGATGAACATTTAGGTCATTTTCGTCCTCCCTAGGCTTATTCTTGTCCAATTAGGGTTTTTAACCAATCTTGTGCATCCAATAAGTTCATTTAGGTCATTGGATGAACATTTAGGTCATTTTCGTCCTCCCTAGGCTTATTCTTGTCCAATTAGGGTTTTTAACCAATCTTGTGCATCCAATAAGTTCATTTGTGTCATTGGATTAACATTTAGGTCATTTTCGTCCTCCCTAGACTTATTCTTGTCCAATTAGGGTTTTTAACCAACCTTGTGCATCCAATAAGTTCATTTGTGTCATTGGTGGAACATTTAGGTCATTTACGTCCTCCCTAGTCTTATTCTTGTCCAATTAGGGTTTTTATGCAATCTTGTGCATCCAATAGGTGTGTTTGTGTAATTGGAGGAACATTTAGGTCATTTTTGTCCTCCCTAGGCTTATTCTTGTCCAATTAGGGTTTTTAATCAATCTTGTGCATCCAATAAGTTCATTTGTGTCATTGGATGAACATTTAGGTCATTTTCGTCCTCCCTAGGCTTATTCTTGTCCAATTAGGGTTTTAAGCAATCTTGTGCATCCAATATGTGTGTTTGTGTCATTGGATGAACATTTAGGTAATCTTCGTCCTCCCTATGCTTATTCTTGTCCAATTAGGGTTTTTAATCAATCTTGTGCATCAAATAAGTTCATTTGTGTCATTGGATGAACATTTAGGTCATTTTCGTCCTCCCTAGTCTTATTCTTGTCCAATTAGGGTTTTTATGCAATCTTGTGCATCCAATAGGTGTGTTTGTGTCATTGGAGGAACATTAAGGTCATTTTCGTCCTCCTCAATCTTATTCTTGTCCAATTAGGGTTTTTATGCAATCTTGTGCATCCAATAGGTGTGTTTGTGTAATTGGAGGAACATTTATGTCATTTTCGTCCTCCCTAGGCTTATTCTTGTCCAATTAGGGTTTTTAATCAATCTTGTGCATCCAATAAGTTCATTTGTGTCATTGGATGAACATTTAGGTCATTTTCGTCCTCCCTAGGCTTATTCTTGTCCAATTAGGGTTTTCAACAAATCTTGTGCATCCAATAAGTTCATTTGTGTCATTGGATGATCATTTAGGTCATTTTCGTCCTCCCTAGGCTTATTCTTGTCCAATTAGGGTTTTTAACCAATCTTGTTCATCCAATAAGTTCATTTGTGTCATTGGATGAACATTTAGGTCATTTTCGTCCTCCCTAGGCTTATTCTTGTCCAATTAGGGTTTTTAACCAATCTTGTGCATCCAATAAGTTCATTTGTGTCATTGGATGAACATTTAGGTCATTTTCGTCCTCCCTAGGCTTATTCTTGTCCAATTAGGGTTTTTAACCAATCTTGTGCATCCAACAAGTTCATTTGTGTCATTGGATGAACATTTACGTCATTTTCGTCCTCCCTAGGCTTATTCTTGTCCAATTAAGGTTTTTAACCAATCTTGTGCATCCAATAAGTTTATTTGTGTCATTGGATGAACATTTTGGTCATTTTCGTCCTCCCTAGGCTTATTCTTGTCCAATTAGGGTTTTTATGCAATCTTGTGCATCCAATAGGTGTGTTTGTGTCATTGGACGAACATTTAGGTCATTTTCGTCCTCCCTAGTCTTATTCTTGTCCAATTAGGGTTTTTAACCAACCTTGTGCATCCAATAAGTTCATTTGTGTCATTGGTTGAACATTTAGGTCATTTTCGTCTTCCCTAGTCTTATTCTTGTCCAATTAGGGTTTTAAGTAATCTTTTGCATCCAATATGTGTGTTTGTGTTATTGGATGAACATTTAGGTCATTTTCGTCCTCCCTAGTCTTATTCTTGTCCAATTAGGGTTTTTATGCAATCTTGTGCATCCAATAGGTGTGTTTGTGTCATTGGACGAACATTTAGGTCATTTTCGTCATCCCTAGGCTTATTCTTGTCTAATTAGGGTTTTTAACCAATCTTGTGCATCCAATAAGTTCATTTGTGTCATTGGATGAACATTTAGGTCATGTTTTTCCTCCCTAGGCTTATTCTTGTCCAATTAGGGTTTTTAACTAATCTTGTGCATCCAATAAGTTCATTTGTGTCATTGGATGAACATTTAGGTCATTTTCGTCCTCCCTAGTCTTATTCTTGTCCAATTAGGGTTTTAAGCAATCTTGTGCATCCAATATGTGTGTTTGTGTCATTGGATGAACATTTAGGTCATTTTCGTCCTCCCTATGCTTATTCTTGTCCAATTAGGGTTTTTATCCAATCTTGTGCATACAATAAGTTCATTTGTGTCATTGGATGAACATTTAGGTCATTTTCGTCCTCCCTAGTCTTATTCTTGTCCAATTAGGGTTTATAACCAATCTTGTGCATCCAATAAGTTCATTTGTGTCATTGGATGAACATTTAGGTGATTTTCGTCCTCCCTAGGCTTATTCTTGTCCAATTAGGGTTTTTAACTAATCTTGTGCATCCAATAAGTTCATTTGTGTCATTGGATGAACATTTAGGTCATTTTCGTCCTCCCTAGTCTTATTCTTGTCCAATTAGGGTTTTAAGCAATCTTGTGCATCCAATAGGTGTGTTTGTGTCATTGGATGAACATTTAGGTAATTTTAGTCCTCCCTATGCTTATTCTTGTCGAATTAGGGTTTTTATGCAATCTTGTGCATCAAATAGGTGTGTTTGTGTCATTGGACGAACATTTAGGTCATTTTCGTCCTCCCTAGGCTTATTCTTGTCCAATTAGGGTTTTTAACCAATCTTGTGTATCCAATAAGTTCATTTGTGTCATTGGTGGAACATTTAGGTCATTTACGTCCTCCCTAGGCTTATTCTTGTCCAATTAGGGTTTTCAACCAATCTTGTGCATCCAATAAGTTCATTTGTGTCATTGGATGAACATTTAGGTCATTTTCGTCCTCCCTAGGCTTATTCTTGTCCAATTAGGGTTTTTAACCAATCTTGTGAATCCAATAAGTTCATTTGTGTCATTGGATGAACATTTAGGTCATTTTCATCCTCCCTAGTCTTATTCTTGTCCAATTAGGGTTTTATGCAATCTTGTGCATCCAATAGGTGTGTTTGTGTCATTGGACGAACATTTAGGTCATTTTCGTCCTCCTTAGGCTTATTCTTGTCCAATAAGGGTTTTTAACCAATCTTGTGCATCCAATAAGTTCATTTGTGTCATTGGTGGAACATTTAGGTCATTTACGTCCTCCCTAGGCTTATTCTTGTCCAATTAGGGTTTTCAACCAATCTTGTGCATCCAATAAGTTCATTTGTGTCATTGGATGAACATTTAGGTCATTTTCGTCCTCCCTAGGCTTATTCTTGTCCAATTAGGGTTTTTAACCAATCTTGTGAATCCAATAAGTTCATTTGTGTCATTGGATGAACATTTAGGTCATTTTCATCCTCCCTAGTCTTATTCTTGTCCAATTAGGGTTTTATGCAATCTTGTGCATCCAATAGGTGTGTTTGTGTCATTGGACGAACATTTAGGTCATTTTCGTCCTCCCTAGGCTTATTCTTGTCCAATTAGGGTTTTTAACCAATCTTGTGCATCCAATAAGTTCATTTGTGTCATTGGATGAACATTTAGGTCATTTTCGTCCTCCCTAGGCTTATTCTTTTCCAATTAAGGTTTTTAACCAATCTTGTGCATCCAATAAGTTCATTTGTGTCACTGGATGAACATTGAGGTCATTTTCGTCCTCCCTAAGCTTATTCTTGTCCAATTAGGGTTTTTATGCAATCTTGTGCATCCAATAGCTGTGTTTGTGTCATTGGACGAACATTTAGGTCATTTTCGTCCTCCATAGGCTTATTCTTGTCTAATTAGGGGTTTTAACCAATCCTGTGCATCCAATAGGTGTGTTTGTGTCATTGGACGAACATTTAGGTCATTTTCGTCCTCCTAGGCTTATTCTTGTCCAATTAGGGTTTTTAACCAACCTTGTGCATCCAATAGGTGTGTTTGTGTCATTGGACGAACATTTAGGTCATTTTCGTCCTCCCTAGGCTTATTCTTGTCCAATTAGGGTTTTTAACCAACCTTGTGCATCCAATAAGTTCATTTGTGTCATTGGTTCAATATTTAGGTCATTTTCGTCCTCCCTAGGCTTATTCTTGTCCAATTAGGGTTTTTAACCAATCTTGTGCATCCAATAAGTTCATTTGTGTCATTGGATGAACATTTAGGTCATTTTCGTCCTCCCTAGGCTTATTCTTGTCCAATTAGGGTTTTTAACCAATCTTGTGCATCCAATAAGTTCATTTGTGTCAGTGGATGAACATTTAGGTCATTTTCGTCCTCCCTAGGCTTATTCTTGTCCAATTAGGGTTTTTAACCAATCTTGTGCATCCAATAAGTTCATTTGTGTCATTGGATTAACATTTAGGTCATTTTCGTCCTCCCTAGGCTGATTCTTGTCCAATTAGGGTTTTTAACAAATCATGTGCATCCAATAAGTTCATTTGTGTCATTGGATGAACAATTAGGTCATTTTCGTCCACCCTAAGCTTATTCTTGTCCAATTAGGGTTTTTAACCAATCTTATGCATCCAATAAGTTCATTTGTGTCATTGGATGAACATTTAGGTCATTTTCGTCCTCCCTAGGCTTATTCTTGTCTAATTAGGGTTTTTAACCAATCTTGTGCATCCAATAAGTTCATTTGTGTCATTGGATGAGCATTTAGGTCATTTTCGTCCTCCCTAGGCTTATTCTTGTCCAATTAGGGTTTTTAACCAATCTTGTGCATCCAATAAGTTCATTTGTGTCATTGGATGAACATTTAGGTCATTTTCGTCCTCCCTAGGCTTATTCTTGTCCAATTCGGGTTTTTAACCAATCTTGTGCATCCAACAAGTTCATTTGTGTCATTGGATGAACATTTAGGTCATTTTCGTCCTCCCTAGGCTTATTCTTGTCCAATTAGGGTTTTCAACCAATCTTGTGCATCCAATAAGTTCATTTGTGTCATTGGATGAACATTTAGGTCATTTTCGTCTTTCATAGGCTTATTCTTGTCCAATTAGGGTTTTTAACCAATCTTGTGCATCCAATAAGTTCATTTGTGTCATTGGATGAACATTTAGGTCATTTTCGTCCTCCCTAGTCTTATTCTTGTCCAATTAGGGTTTTTAACCAATCTTTTGCATCCAATAAGTTCATTTGTGTCATTGGATGAACATTTAGGTCATTTTCGTCCTCCCTAGGCTTATTCTTGTCCAATTAGGGTTTTCAACCAATCTTGTGCATCCAATAAGTTCATTTGTGTCATTGGATGAACATTTAGGTCATTTTCGTCCTCCCTAGGCTTATTCTTGTCCAATTAGGGTATGTAACCAATCTTGTGCATCCAATAAGTTCATTTGTGTCATTGGATGAACATTTAGGTCATTTTCGTCATCCCTAGTCTTATTCTTGTCCAATTAGGGTTTTTATGCAATCTTGTGCATCCAATAGGTGTGTTTGTGTCATTGGACGAACATTTAGGTCATTTTCGTCCACCCTAGGCTTATTCTTGTCCAATTAGGGTTTTAACCAATCTTGTGCATCCAATAAGTTTGTTTGTGTCATTGGATGAACATTTAGGTCATTTTCGTCCTCCCTAGGCTTATTCTTGTCCAATTAGGGTTTTCAACCAATCTTGTGCATCCAATAAGTTCATTTGTGTCATTGGATGAACATTTAGGTCATTTTCGTCCTCCCTAGGCTTATTCTTGTCCAATTAGGGTTTTTAACCAATCTTGTGCATCCAATAAGTTCATTTGTGTCGTTGGTTGAACATTTAGGTCATTTTCGTCCTCCCTAGGCTTATTCTTGTCCAATTAGGGTTTTTAACTAACCTTGTGCATCCAATAAGTTCATTTGTGTCATTGGAGGAACATTTAGGTCATTTTCGTCCTCCCTAGTCTTATTCTTGTCCAATTAGGGTTTTTATGCAATCTTGTGCATCCAATAGGTGTGTTTGTGTCATTGGACGAACATTTAGGTCATTTTCGTCCATCGTAGGCTTATTCTTGTCCAATTAGGGTTTTTAACCAAACTTGTGCATCCAATAAGTTCATTTGTGTCATTGGATGAACATTTAGGTCATTTTCGTCCTCCATAGGCTTATTCTTGTCCAATTAGGGTTTTAAGCAATCTTGTGCATCCAATATGTGTGTTTGTGTTATTGGATGAACATTCAGGTCATTTTCATCCTCCCTATGCTTATTCTTGTCCAATTAGGGTTTTTAACCAATCTTGTGCATCCAATAAGTTCATTTGTGTCATTGGATGAACATTTAGGTCATTTTCGTCCTCCCTAGTCTTATTCTTGTCCAATTAGGGTTTTTATGCAATCTTGTGCATCCAATAGGTGTGTTTGTGTCATTGGACGAAATTTTAGGTCATTTTCGTCCTCCCTAGTCTTATTCTTGTCCAATTAGGGTTTTTAACCAATCTTGTGCATCCAATAAGTTCATTTGTGTCATAGGTGTGTCTTGTCCAATTAGGGTTTTTAACCAATCTTGTGCATCCAATAAGTTCATTTCTGTCATTGGATGAACATTTAGGTCATTTACGTCCTCCCTAGGCTTATTCTTGTCCAATTAGGGTTTTCAACCAATCTTGTGCATCCAATAAGTTCATTTGTGTCATTGGATGAATATTTAGGTCATTTTCGTCCTCCCTAGGCTTATTCTTGTCAAACTAGGGTTTTTAACCAATCTTGTGCATCCAATAAGTTCATTTGTGTCATTGGATGAACATTTAGGTCATTTTCGTCCTCCCTAGGCTGATTCTTGTCCAATTAGGGTTTTTAACCAATCTTGTGCATCCAATAAGTTCATTTGTGTCATTGGATGAACATTTAGTTCATTTTCGTCCTCCCTAGGCTTATTATTGTCCAATTAGGGTTTTTAACCAATCTTGTGCATCCAATAAGTTCATTTGTGTCATTGGATGAACATTTTGGTCATTTTCGTCCTCCCTAGGCTTATTCTTGTCCAATTAGGGTTTTTATGCAATCTTGTGAATCCAATAGGTGTGTTTGTGTCATTGGACGAACATTTAGGTCATTTTCGTCCTCCCTAGGCTTATTCTTGTCCAATTAGGGTTTTTATGCAATCTTGTGCATCCAATAGGTGTGTTTGTGTCATTGGACGAACATTTAGGTCATTTTCGTCCTCCCTAGGCTTATTCTTGTCCAATTAGGGTTTTTAACCAACCTTGTGCATCCAATAAGTTCATTTGTGTCATTGGTTGAACATTTAGGTCATTTCCGTCCTCCCTAGTCTTATTCTTGTCCAATTAGGGGTTTAAGCAATCTTGTGCATCCAATATGTGTGTTTGTGTCATTGGATGAACATTTAGGTCATTTTCGTCCTCCCTAGTTTTATTCTTGTCCAATTAGGGTTTTTATGCAATCTTGTGCATCCAATGGGTGTGTTTGTGTCATTGGAGGAACATTTAGGTCATTTTCGTCCTCCCTAGTCTTATTCTTGTCCAATTAGGGTTTTTATGCAATCTTGTGCATCCAATAGGTGTGTTTGTGTCATTGGACGAACATTTAGGTCATTTTCGTCCTCCCTAGTCTTATTGTTGTCCAATTAGGGTTTTTAATCAATCTTGTTCATCCAATAAGTTCATTTGTGTCATTGGATGAACATTTAGGTCATTTTCGTCCTCCCTAGGCTTATTCTTGTCCAATTAGGGTTTTCAACCAATCTTGTGCATCCAATAAGTTCATTTGTGTCATTGGATAATAATTTAGGTCATTTTCGTCCTCCCTAGGCTTATTCTTGTCCAATTAGGGTTTTTAACCAATCTTGTGCATCCAATAAGTTCATTTGTGTCATTGGATGAACATTTAGGTCATTTTCGTCCTCCCTAGGCTTATTCTTGTCCAATTAGGGTTTTTAACCAATCTTGTGCATCCAATAAGTTCATTTGTGTCATTGGATGAACATTTTGGTCATTTTCGTCCTCCCTATGCTTATTCTTGTCCAATTAGGGTTTTTAACCAATCTTGTGCATCCAATAGGTATGTTGGTGTCATTGGATGAACATTTAGGTCATTTTCGTCCTCCCTAGGCTTATTCTTATCAAATTAGGGTTTTTAAGCAATCTTGTGCATCCAATAAGTTAATTTGTGTCATTGGGTGAACAATTAGGTCATTTTTGTCCTCCCTAGGCTTATTCTTGTCCAATTAGGGTTTCTAACCAATCTTGTGCATCCAATAGGTGTGTTTAGTCATTTGATGAACATTTAGGTTATTTTCGTCCTCCCTAGGCTTATTCTTGTCCAATTAGGATTTTTAACCAATCTTGTGCATCAATTAAGTTCATTTGTGTCATTGGATGAATATTTAGGTCATTTTCGTCCTCCCTAGGCTTATTCTTGTCCAATTAGGGTTTCTAACCAATCTTGTGAATCCAATAGGTATGTTTGTGTCATTGGATGAACATTTAGGTCATTTTAGTCCTCCCTAGTCTTATTCTTGTCCAATTAGGGTTTTTAACCAATCTTGTGCATCCAATAAGTTCATTTGTGTCATTGGATGAACATTTAGGTCATTTTCGTCCTCCCTAGTCTTATTCTTGTCCAATTAGGGTTTTTATGCAATCTTGTGCATCCAATAGGTATGTTTGTGTCATTGGAGGAACATTTAGGTCATTTTCGTCCTCCCTAGTCTTATTCTTGTCCAATTAGGGTTTTAAACAATCTTGTGCATCCAATATGTGGGTTTGTTTCATTGGATGAACATTTAGGTCATTTTCGTCCTCCCTATGCTTATTCTTGTCCAATTAGGGTTTTTAACCAATCTTGTGCATCCAATAAGTTCATTTGTGTCATTGGATGAACATTTAGGTCATTTTCGTCCTACCTAGGCTTATTCTTGTCCAATTAGGGTTTTTAACCAATCTTGTGCATCCAATAAGTTCATTTGTGTCATTGGATGAACATTTAGGTCATTTTCGTCCTCACTAGGCTTTTTCTTGTCCAATTAGGGTTTTTAACCAATCTTGTGCATCCAATAAGTTCATTTGTGTCATTGGATGAACATTTAGGTCATTTTCGTCCTCCCTAGTCTTATTCTTGTCCAATTAGGGTTTTTATGCAATCTTGTGCATCCAATAGGTGTGTTTGTGTCATTGAACGAACATTTAGGTCATTTTCGTCTTCCCTAGGCTTATTCTTGTCCAATTAGGGTTTTTAACCAATCTTGTGCATCCAGTAGGTGTGTTTGTATCATTGGAGGAACATTTAGGTCATTTTCGCCCTCTCTAGTCTTATTCTTGTCCAATTAGGGTTTTTATGCAATCTTGTGCATCCAATAGGTGTGTTTGTGTCATTGGACGGACATTTAGGTCATTTTCGTCGTCCTTAGGCTTATTCTTGTCCAATTAGGGTTTTTAACCAATCTTGTGCATCCAATAGAAGTGTTTGTGTCATTGGAGGAACATTTAGGTCGTTTTCGTCCTCCCTAGGCTTATTCTTGTCCAATTAGGGATTTTAACCAATCTTGTGCATCCAATAGGTGTTTTTGTGTCATTGGATAAACATTTAGGTCATTTTCGTCCTCCCTAGTCTTATTCTTGTTCAATTAGGGTTTTTATGCAATCTTGTGCATCCAATAGGTGTGTTTGTGTCATTGGATGAACATTTAGGTCATTTTCGTCCTCCCTAGGCTTATTCTTGTCGAAATAGGGTTTTTAACCAATCTTGTGCATCCAATCAGTTCATTTGTGTCATTCGATGAACATTTAGGTCATTTTCTTCCTCCCTAGACTTATTCTTGTCCAATTAGGGTTTTTAGCCAATCTTGTGCATCCAATAAGTTCATTTGTGTCATTGGAGGAACATTTAGGTCATTTTCGTCCTCCCTAGACTTATTCTTGTCCAATTAGGGTTTTTAACCAATCTTGTGCATCCAATAAGTTCATTTGTGTCATTGGATGAACATTTAGGTCATTTTCGTCCTCCCTAGTCTTATTCTTGTCGAATTAGGGTTTTTATGCAATCTTGTGCATCCAATAGGTGTGTTTGTGTCATTGGAGGAACATTTAGGTCATTTTGGTCCTTCCTAGTTTTATTCTTATCCAATTAGGGTTTTTATGCAATCTTGTGCATCCAATAGGTGTGTTTGTGTCATTGGACGAACATTTAGATCATTTTCGTCCTCCCTAGGCTTATTCTTGTCCAATTAGGGTTTTTAACCAATCTTGTGCATCCAATAAGTTCATTTGTGTCATTGGATGAACATTTAGGTCATTTTCGTCCTCCCTAGGCTTATTCTTGTCCAATTAGGGTTTTTAACCAATCTTGTGCATCCAATAAGTTCATTTGTGTCATTGGATGAACATTTAGGTCATTTTCGTCCTCCCTAGTCTTATTCTTGTACAATTAGGGTTTTTAACCAATCTTGTGCATCCAATAAGTTCATTTGTGTCATTGGATGAACATTTAGGTCATTTTCGTCCTCCCTAGGCTTATTCTTGTCCAATTAGGGTTTTTAACCAATCTTGTGCATCCAATAAGTTCATTTGTGTCATTGGATGAACATTTAGGTCATTTTCGTCCTCCCTAGCCGTATTCTTGTCTAATTAGGGTTTTTAACCAATCTTGTGCATCCAATAAGTTCATTTGTGTCATTGGATGAACATTTAGGTCATTTTCGTCCTCCCTAGGCTTATTCTTGTCCAATTAGGGTTTTTAACCAATCTTGTGCATCCAATAAGTTCATTTGTGTCATTGGATGAACATTTAGGTCATTTTCGTTCTTCCTAGGCTTATTCTTGTCCAATTAGGGTTTTTAACCAATCTTGTGCATCCAATAAGTTCATTTGTGTCATTGGATGAACATTTAGGTCATTTTCGTCCTCCCTAGGCTTATTCTTGTCCAATTAGGGTTTTCAACCAATCTTGTGCATCCAATAAGATCATTTGTGTCATTGGATGAACATTTAGGTCATTTTCGTCCTCCCTAGGCTTACTCTTGTCCATTTTGGATTTTTAACCAATCTTGTGCATCCAATAACTTCATTTGTGTCATTGGATGAACATTTAGGTCATTTTCGTCCTCCTTAGTCTTATTCTTGTCCAATTAGGGTTTTTATGCAATCTTGTGCATCCAATAGGCGTGTTTGTGTCATTGGAGGAACATTTAGGTCATTTTCGTCCTCCCTAGGCTTGTTCTTGTCCAATTAGGGTTTTTAACCAACCTTGTGCATCCAATAAGTTCATTTGTGTCATTGGTTGAACATTTAGGTCATTTTCGTCCTCCCTAGGCTTATTCTTGTCCAATTAGGGTTTTTAACCAACCTTGGGCATCCAATAAGTTCATTTGTGTCATTGGTGGAACATTTAGGTCATTTACGTCCCCCCCTAGTCTTATTCTTGTTCAATTAGGGATTTTATGCAATCTTGTGCATCCAATAGGTGTGTTTGTGTCATTGGACGAACATTTAGGTCCTTTTCGTCCTCCCTAGGCTTATTTTTGTCCAATTATGGTTTTTAACCAATCTTGTGCATCCAATAAGTTCATTTGTGTCATTGGATGAACATTTAGGTCATTTTCGTCCTCCCTAGGCTTATTCTTGTCCAATTAGGGTTTTTAACCAATCTTGTGCATCCAATAAGTTCATTTGTGTCATTGGATGAACATTTAGGTCATTTTCGTCCTCCCTAGGCTTATTCTTGTCCAATTAGGGTTTTTAACCAATCTTGTGCATCCAATAAGTTCATTTGTGTCATTGGATGAACATTTAGGTCATTTTCGTCCTCCCTAGGCTTATTCTTGTACAATTAGGGTTTTTAACCAATCTTGTGCATCCAATAAGTTCATTTGTGTCATCGGATGAACATTTAGGTCATTTTCGTCCTCCCTAGGCTTATTCTTGTCCAATTAGGGGTTTTAGCCAATCTTGTGCAACCAATTAGTTCATATGTCTCATTGGATGAACATTTAGGTCATTTTCGTCCTCCCTAGGCTTATTCTTGTCCAATTAGGGGTTTTAGACAATCTTGTGCAACCAATAAGTTCATTTGTGTCATTGGAGGAACATTTATGACACTTTCGTCCTCCCTAGGCTTATTCTTGTCCAATTAGGATTTTTAACCAATCTTGTGCATCCAATAGGTGTTTGTGTCATTGGAGGAACATTTAAGTCATTTTCGTCCTCCCTAGTCTTATTCTTGTCCAATTAGCGTTTTTATGCAATCTTTTGCATCCAATAGGTGTGTTTGTGTCATTGGACGAACATTTAGGACATTTTCGTCGTCCCTAGGCTTATTCTTGTCCAATTAGGGTTTTTAACCAATCTTGTGCATCCAATAAGTTCATTTGTGTCATTGGATGAACATTTAGGTCATTTTCGTCCTCCCTAGGCTTATTCTTGTCCAATTAGGGTTTTTAACCAATCTTGTGCATCCAATAAGTTCATTTGTGTCATTGGATGAACATTTAGGTCATTTTCGTCCTCCCTAGGCTTATTCTTGTCCAATTAGGGTTTTTAACCAATCTTGTGCATCCAATAAGTTCATTTGTGTCATTGGATGAACATTTAGGTCATTTTCGTCCTCCCTAGTCTTATTCTTGTCCAATTAGGGTTTTAAGCAATCTTGTGCATCCAATATGTGTGTTTGTGTCATTGGATGAACATTTGGGTCATTTTCGTTCTCCCTATGCTTATTTTTGTCCAATTAGGGTTTTTAACCAATCTTATGCATACAATATGTTCATTTGTGTCATTGGATGAACATTTAGGTCATTTTTGTCCTCCCTAGTCTTATTCTTGTCCAATTAGGGTTTTTATGCAATCTTGTGCATCCAATAGGTGTGTTTGTGTCATTGGAGGAACATTTAGGTCATTTTCGTGATCCCTAGGCTTATTCTTGTCCAATTAAGGTTTTCAACCAATCTTGTGCATCCAATAAGTTCATTTGTGTCATTGGATGAACATTTAGGTCATTTTCGTCCTCCCTAGGCTTATTCTTGTCCAATTAGGGTTTTTAACCAATCTTGTGCATCCAATAAGTTCATTTGTGTCATTGGATGAACATTTAGGTCATTTTCGTCCTCCCTAGTCTTATTCTTGTCCAATTAGGGTTTTAAGCAATCTTGTGCATCCAATATGTGTGTTTGTGTCATTGGATGAACATTTAGGTCATTTTCGTCCCCCCTATGCTTATTCTTGTCCAATTAGGGTTTTTAACCAATCTTGTGCATCCAATAAGTTCATTTGTGTCATTGGATGAACATTTAGGTCATTTTCGTCCTCCCTAGGCTTATTCTTGTCCAATTAGGGTTTTTAACCAATCTTGTGCATCCAATAGGTGTGTTTGTGTCATTGGAGGAATATTTAGGTCATTTTCGTCCTCCCTATGCTTATTCTTGTCCAATTAGGGTTTTTAACCAATCTTGTGCATCCAATAAGTTCATTTGTGTCATTGGATGAACATTTAGGTCATTTTCGTCCTCCCTAGTCTTCTTCTTGTCCAATTAGGGTTTTTATGCAATCTTGTGCATCCAATAGGTGTGTTTGTGTCATTGGAGGAACATTTAGGTCATTTTCGTCCTCCCTAGTCTTATTCTTGTCCAATTAGGGGTTTTATGCAATCTTGTGCATCCAATAGGTGTGTTTGTGTCATTGGACAAACATTTAGGTCATTTTCGTCCTCCCTAGGCTAATTCTTGCCCAATTAGGGTTTTTAACCAATCTTGTGCATCCAATAAGTTCATTTGTGTCATTGGATGAACATTTAGGTCATTTTCGTCCTCCCTAGTCTTATTCTTGTCCAATTAGGGTTTTTATGCAATCTTGTGCATCCAATAGGTGTGTTTGTGTCATTGGAGGAACATTTAGGTCATTTTCGTCCTCCCTAGTCTTATTCTTGTCCAATTAGGCTTTTTATGCAATCTTGTGCATCCAATATGTGTGTTTGTGTCATTGGATGAACATTTAGGTCATTTTCGTCCTCCATATGCTTATCCTTGTCCAATTAGGGTTTTTAACCAATCTTGTGCATCCAATAAGTTCATTTGTGTCATTGGATGAACATTTAGGTCATTTTCGTCCTCCCTAGTCTTATTCTTGTCCAATTAGGGTTTTTATGCAATCTTGTGCATCCAATAGGTGTGTTTGTGTCATTGGAGGAACATTTAGGTCATTTTCGTCCTCCCTAGTCTTATTCTTGTCCAATTAGGGTTTTTATGCAATCTTGTGCATCCAATAGGTGTGTTTGTATCATTGGACAAACATTTAGGTCATTTTCGTCCTCCCTAGGCTTATTCTTGTCCAATTAGGGTTTTTATGCAATCTTGTGCATCCAATAGGTCTGTTTGTGTCATTGGACGAACATTTAGGTAATTTTCGTCCTCCCTTGGCTTATTCTTGTCCAATTAGGGTTTTTAAACAATCTTGCGCATCCAATAAGTTCATTTGTGTCATTGGATGAACATTTAGGTGATTTTCGTCCTCCCTAGGCTTATTCTTGTCCAATTAGGGTTTTTAACTAATCTTGTGCATCCAATAAGTTCATTTGTGTCATTGGATGAACATTTAGGTCATTTTCGTCCTCCCTAGTCTTATTCTTGTCCAATTAGGGTTTTAAGCAATCTTGTGCATCCAATATGAGTGTTTGTATCATTGGATGAACATTTAGGTCATTTTCGTCCTCCCTGTGCTTATTCTTGTCCAATTAGGGTTTTTATCCAATCTTGTGCATACAATAAGTTCATTTGTGTCATTGGATGAACATTTAGGTCATTTTCGTCCTCCCTAGTCTTATTCTTGTCCAATTAGGGTTTTTATGCAATCTTGTGCATCCAATAGGTGTGTTTGTGTCATTGGAGGAACATTTAGGTCATTTTCGTCCTCCCTAGTCTTATTCTTGTCCAATTAGGGTTTTTATGCAATCTTGTGCATCCAATAGGTGTGTTTGTGTCATTGGACGAAATTTTAGGTCATTTTCGTCCTCCCTAGGCTTATTCTTGTCCAATTAGGGTTTTTAACCAATCTTGTGCATCCAATATGTGTGTTTGTGTCATTGGATGAACATTTAGGTAATTTTCGTCCTCCCTATGCTTATTCTTGTCCAATTAGGGTTTTTAACAAATCTTGTGCATCCAATATGTGTGTTTGTGTCATTGGATGAACATTTAGGTAATTTTCGTCCTCCCTATGCTTATTCTTGTCCAATTAGGGTTTTTAACAAATCTTGTGCATACAATAAGTTCATTTGTGTCATTGGATGAACATTTAGGTCATTTTCGTCCTCCCTAGTCTTATTCTTGTCGAATTAGGGTTTTTATGCAATCTTGTGCATCCAATAGGTGTGCTTGTGTCATTGGAGGAACATTTAGGTCATTTTCGTCCTCCCTAGTCTTATTCTTGTCCAATTAGGGTTTTCATGCAATCTTGTGCATCCAATAGGTGTGTTTGTGTCATTGGACGAACATTTAGGTCATTTTCGTCCTCCCTAGGCTTATTCTTGTCCAATTAGGGTTTTTAACCAATCTTGTGCATCCAATAAGTTCATTTGTGTCATTGGATGAACATTTAGGTCATTTTCGTCCTCCCTAGGCTTATTCTTGTCCAATTAGGGTTTTTAACCAATCTTGTGCATCCAATAAGTTCATTTGTGTCATTGGATGAACATTTAGCTCATTTTCGTTCTCCCTAGGCTTATTCTTGTCCAATTAGGGTTTTTAACCAATCTTGTGCATCCAATAAGTTCATTTGTGTCATTGGATGAACATTTAGGTCATTTTCGTCCTCCCTAGTCTTATTCTTGTCCAATTAGGGTTTTTATGCAATCTTGTGCATCCAATAGGTGTGTTTGTGTCATTGGAGGAACATTTAGGTCATTTTCGTCCTCCCTGGTCTTATTCTTGTCCAATTTGGGAATTTATGCAATCTTGTGCATCCAATAGGTGTGTTTGTGTCATTGGAGGAACATTTAGGTCATTTTCGTCCTCCCTAGGCTTATTCTTGTCCAATTAGGGTTTTTATGCAATCTTGTGCATCCAATAGGTGTGTTTGTGTCATTGGATGAACATTTAGGTCATTTTCGTACTCCCTAGGCTTATTCTTGTCCAATTAGGGTTTTTAACCAATCTTGTGCATCCAATAAGTTCATTTGTGTCATTGGATGAACATTTAGGTCATTTTCTTCCTCCCTAGGCTTATTCTTGTCCAATTAGGGTTTTTAACCAATCTTGTGCATCCAATAGGTGCGTTAGTGTCATTGGACGAACATTTAGGTCATTTTCGTCCTCCCTAGGCTTATTCTTGTCCAATTAGGGTTTTTAACCAATCTTGTGCATCCAATAAGTTCATTTGTGTCATTGGATGAACATTTAGGTCATTTTCGTCCTCCCTAGGCTTATTCTTGTCCAATTAGGGTTTTTAACCAATCTTGTGCATCCAATAAGTTCATTTGTGTCATTGGATGAACATTTAGGTCATTTTCTTCCTCCCTAGGCTTATTCTTGTCCAATTAGGGTTTTTAACCAATCTTGTGCATCCAATAGGTGTGTTTGTGTCATTGGACGAACATTTAGGTCATTTTCGTCCTCCCTAGGCTAATTCTTGTCCAATTAGGGTTTTTAACCAATCTTGTGCATCCAATAAGTTCATTTGTGTCATTGGATGAACATTTAGGTCATTTTCGTCCTCCCTAGGCTTATTCTTGTCCAATTAGGGTTTTTAACCAATCTTGTGCATCCAATAAGTTCATTTGTGTCATTGGATGAACATTTAGGTCATTTTCGTCCTCCCTAGGCTTATTCTTGTCCAATTAGGGTTTGTAACCAACCTTGTGCATCCAATAAGTTCATTTGTGTCATTGGTTGAACATATAGGTCATTTCCGTCCTCCCTAGTCTTATTCTTGTCCAATTAGGGTTTTAAGCAATCCTGTGCATCCAATATGTGTGTTTGTGTCATTGGATGAACATTTAGGTCATTTTCGTCCTCCCTAGTCTTATTCTTTTCCAATTAGGGTTTTTATGCAATCTTGTGCATCCAATAGGTGTGTTTGTGTCATTGGAGGAACATTTAGGTCATTTTCGTCCTCCCTAGTCTTATTCTTGTCCAATTAGGGTTTTCATGCAATCTTGTGCATCCAATAGGTGTGTTTGTGTCATTGGACGAACATTTAGGTCATTTTCGTCCTCCCTAGGCTTATTCTTGTCCAATTAGGGTTTTTAACCAATCTTGTGCATCCAATAAGTTCATTTGTGTCATTGGATGAACAATTTGGTCATTTTCGTTCTCCCTAGTCTTATTCTTGTCCAATTAGGGTTTTAAGCAATCTTGTGCATCCAATATGTGTGTTTGTGTCATTGGATGAACATTTAGGTCATTTTCGTCCTCCCTATGCTTATTCTTGTCCAATTAGGGTTTTTATCTAATCTTGTGCATACAATAAGTTCATTTGTGTCATTGGATGAACATTTAGGTCATTTTCGTCCTCCCTAGTCTTATTCTTGTCCAATTAGGGTTTTTATGCAATCTTGTGCATCCAATAGGTGTGTTTGTGTCATTGGAGGAACATTTAGGTCATTTTCGTCCTCCCTAGTCTTATTCTTGTCCAATTAGGGTTTTTATGCAATCTTGTGCATCCAATAGGTGTGTTTGTGTCATTGGACGAAATTTTAGGTCATTTTCGTCCTCTCTAGGCTTATTCTTGTCCAATTAGGGTTTTTAACCAATCTTGTGCATCCAATAAGTTCATTTGTGTCATTCGATGAACATTTAGGTCATTTTCGTCCTCCCTAGTCTTATTCTTGTCCAATTAGGGTTTTAAGCAATCTTGTGCATCCAATATGTGTGTTTGTGTCATTGGATGAACATTTAGGTAATTTTCGTCCTCCCTATGCTTATTCTTGTCCAATTAGGGTTTTTAACAAATCTTGTGCATACAATAAGTTCATTTGTGTCATTGGATGAACATTTAAGTCACTTTCGTCCTCCCTAGTCTTATTCTTGTCCAATTAGGGTTTTTATGCAATCTTGTGCATCCAATAGGTGTGTTTGTGTCATTGGAGGAACATTTAGGTCATTTTCGTCCTCCCTAGTCTTATTCTTGTCCAATTAGGGTTTTTATGCAATCTTGTGCATCCAATAGGTGTGTTTGTGTCATTGGACGAACATTTAGGTCATTTTCGTCCTCCCTAGGCTTATTCTTGTCCGATTAGGGTTTTTAACCAATCTTGTGTATTCAATAAGTTCATTTGTGTCATTGGATGAACATTTAGGTCATTTTCGTCCTCCCTAGTCTTATTCTTGTTCAATTATGGTTTTTAAGCAATCTTGTGCATCCAATAGGTGTGTTTGTGTCATTGGAGGAACATTTAGGTCATTTTCGTCCTCCCTAGTCTTATTCTTGTCCAATTAGGGTTTTTATTCAATCTTGTGCATCCAATAGGTGTGTTTGTGTCATTGGAAGAACATTTAGGTCATTTTCGTCCTCCCTAGGCTAATTCTTGTCCGATTAGGGTTTTAACCAATCTTGTGCCTTCAATAAGTTCATTTGTGTCATTGGATGAACATTTAGGTCATTTTCGTCCTCCCTAGGCTTATTCTTGTCCAATTAGGGTTTTTAACCAATCTTGTGCATCCAATAAGTTCATTTGTGTCATTGGATGAACATTTAGGTCATTTTCGTCCTCCCTAGTCTTATTCTTGTCCAATTAGGGTTTTTATGCAATCTTGTGCATCCAATAGGTGTGTTTGTGTCATTGGAGGAACATTTAGGTCATTTTCGTCCTCCCTAGTCTTATTCTTGTCCAATTAGGGTTTTTATGCAATCTTGTGCATCCAATATGTATGTTTGTGTCATTGGAAGAACACTTAGGTCATTTTCGACCTCCCTAGGCATATTCTTGTCCAATTAGGGTTTTTAACCAATCTTGTGCATTCAATAAGTTCATTTGTGTCATTGGATGAACATTTAGGTGATTTTCATCCTCCCTAGTCTTATTCTTGTCCAATTAGGGTTTTAAGCAATCTTGTGCATCCAATATGTGGGTTTGTGTCATTGGATGAACGTTTAGGTCATTTTCGTCCTCCCTATGCTTATTCTTGTCCAATTAGGGTTTTTAACCAATCTTGTGCATCCAATAAGTTCATTTGTGTCATTGGATGAACATTTAGGTCATTTTCGTCCTCCCTAGTCTTATTCTTGTCCAATTAGGGTTTTTATGCAATCTTGTGCATCCAATAGGTGTGTTTGTGTCATTGGAGGAACATTTAGGTCATTCTCGTCCTCCCTAGTCTTATTCTTGTCCAATTAGGGTTTTTATGCAATCTTGTGCATCCAATAGGTGTGTTTGTGTCATTGGATGAACATTTAGGTCATTTTCGTCATCCCTAGGCTTATTCTTGTCTAATTAGGGTTTTTAACCAATCTTGTGCATCCAATAAGTTCATTTGTGTCATTGGATGAACATTTAGGTGATTTTCGTCCTCCCTAGGCTTATTCTTGTCCAATTAGGTTTTTTAACTAATCTTGTGCATCCAATAAGTTCATTTGTGTCATTGGATGAACATTTAGGTCATTTTCGTCCTCCCTAGTCTTATTCTTGTCCAATTAGGGTTTTAAGCAATCTTGTGCATCCAATATGTGTGTTTGTGTCATTGGATGAACATTTAGTTCATTTTCGTCCTCCCTATGCTTATTCTTGTCCAATTAGGGTTTTTATCCAATCTTGTGCATACAATAAGTTCATTTGTGTCATTGGATGAACATTTAGGTCATTTTCGTCCTCCCTAGTCTTATTCTTGTCCAATTAGGGTTTTTATGCAATCTTGTGCATCCAATAGTTGTGTTTGTGTCATTGGAGGAACATTTAGGTCATTTTCGTCCTCCCTAGTCTTATTCTTGTCCAATTAGGGTTTTTAACCAATCTTGTGCATCCAATAAGTTCGTTTGTGTCATTGGATGAACATTTAGGTCATTTTCGTCCTCCCTAGTCTTCTTCTTGTCCAATTAGGGTTTTTATGCAATCTTGTGCATCCAATAGGTGTGTTTGTGTCATTGGAGGAACATTTAGGTCATTTTCGTCCTCCCTAGTCTTATTCTTGTCCAATTAGGGGTTTTATGCAATCTTGTGCATCCAATAGGTGTGTTTGTGTCATTGGACAAACATTTAGGTCATTTTCGTCCTCCCTAGGCTAATTCTTGCCCAATTAGGGTTTTTAACCAATCTTGTGCATCCAATAAGTTCATTTGTGTCATTGGATGAACATTTAGGTCATTTTCGTCCTCCCTAGTCTTATTCTTGTCCAATTAGGGTTTTTATGCAATCTTGTGCATCCAATAGGTGTGTTTGTGTCATTGGAGGAACATTTAGGTCATTTTCGTCCTCCCTAGTCTTATTCTTGTCCAATTAGGCTTTTTATGCAATCTTGTGCATCCAATATGTGTGTTTGTGTCATTGGATGAACATTTAGGTCATTTTCGTCCTCCATATGCTTATCCTTGTCCAATTAGGGTTTTTAACCAATCTTGTGCATCCAATAAGTTCATTTGTGTCATTGGATGAACATTTAGGTCATTTTCGTCCTCCCTAATCTTATTCTTGTCCAGTTAGGGTTTTTATGCAATCTTGTGCATCCAATAAGTGTGTTTGTGTCATTGGAGGAACATTTAGGTCATTTTCGTCCTCCCTAGTCTTATTCTTGTCCAATTAGGGATTTTATGCAATCTTGTGCATCCAATAGGTGTGTTTGTGTCATTGGACGAATATTTAGGTCATTTTCGTCCTCCCTAGGCTTATTCTTGTCCAATTAGGGTTTTTAACCAATCTTGTGTATCCAATAAGTTCATTTGTGTCATTGGATGAACATTTAGGTCATTTTCGTCCTCCCTAGGCTTATTCTTGTCCGATTAGGGTTTTTAACCAATCTTGTGCATTCAATAACTTCATTTGTGTCATTGGATGAACATTTAGGTCATTTTCGTCCTCCCTAGTCTTATTCTTGTCCAATTAGGGTTTTTATGCAATCTTGTGCATCCAATAGGTGTGTTTGTGTCATTGGAGGAACATTTAGGTCATTTTCGTCCTCCCTAGTCTTATTCTTGTCCAATTAGGGTTTTTATGCAATCTTGTGCATCCAATAGGTGTGTTTGTGTCATTGGACGAACATTTAGGTCATTTTCGTCCACCCTAGGCTTATTCTTGTCCAATTAGTGTTTTTAACCAATCTTGTGCATCCAATAAGTTCATTTGTGTCATTGGATGAACATTTAGGTCAATTTCGTCCTCCCTAGTCTTATTCTTGTCCAATTAGGGTTTTTATGCAATCTTGTGCATCCAATAGGTGTGTTTGTGTCATTGGACGAACATTTAGGTCATTTTCGTCCTCCCTAGGCTTATTCTTGTCCAATTAGGGTTTTTAACCAACCTTGTGCATCCAATAAGTTCATTTGTGTCATTGGTTGAACATTTAGGTCAATTTCGTCCTCCCTAGGCTTATTCTGGTCCAATTAGGGTTTTTAACCAACCTTGTGTATCCAATAAGTTCATTTGTGTCATTGGTGGAACATTTAGGTCATTTAAGTCCTCCCTAGTCTTATTCTTGTCGAATTAGGGTTTTTATGCAATCTTGTGCATCCAATAGGTGTGTTTGTGTCATTGGAGGAACATTTAGGTCAATTTCGTCCTCCCTAGTCTTATTCTTGTCCAATTAGGGTTTTTATGCAATCTTGTGCATCCAATAGGTGTGTTTGTGTCATTGGACGAACATTTAGGTCATTTTCGTCCTCCCTAGGCTTATTCTTGTCCAATTAGGGTTTTTATGCAATCTTGTGCATCCAATTGGTGTGTTTTTGTCATTGGACGAATATTTAGGTCATTTTCGTCCTCCCTAGGCTTATTCTTGTTCAATTAGGGTTTTTAACTAACCTTGTGCATCCAATAAGTTCATTTGTGTCATTGGTTGAACATTTAGGTCATTTTCGTCCTCCCTAGGCTTATTCTTGTCCAATTAGGGTTTTTAACCAACCTTGTGCATCCAATAAGTTCATTTGTGTCATTGGTGGAACATTTAGGTCATTTACGTCCTCCCTATACTTATTCTTGTCCAATTAGGGTTTTCAACCAATCTTGTGCATCCAATAAGTTCATTTGTGTCATTGGATGAACATTTAGGTCATTTTCGTCCTCCCTAGGCTTATTCTTGTCCAATTAGGGTTTTTAACCAATCTTGTGCATCCAATAAGTTCATTTGTGTCATTGGATGAACATTTAGGTCATTTTCGTCCTCCCTAGTCTTATTCTTGTCCAATTAGGGTTTTTATGCAATCTTGTGCATCCAATAGGTGTGTTTGTGTCGTTGGAGGAACATTTAGGTCATTTTCGTCTTCCCTAGTCTTATTCTTTTCCAATTAGGGTTTTTATGCAATCTTGTGCATCCAATAGGTGTGTTTGTGTCATTGGACGAACTTTTAGGTCATTTTCGTCCTCCGTAGGCTTATTCTTGTCCAATTAGGGTTTTTAACCAATCTTGTGGATACAATAAGTTCATTTGTGTCATTCGATGAACATTTAGGTCATTTTCGTCCTCCCTAGTCTTATTCTTGTCCAATTAGGGTTTTTATGCAATCTTGTGCATCCAATAGGTGTGTTTGTGTCATTGGAGGAACATTTAGGTCATTTTCGTTCTCCCTAGTCTTATTCTTGTCGAATTAGGGTTTTTATACAATCTTGTGCATCCAATAGGTGTGTTTGTGTCATTGGACGAACATTTAGGTCATTTTCGTCCTCCCTAGGCTTATTCTTGTCCAATTAGGGTTTTTAACCAACCTTGTGCATCCAATAAGTTCATTTGTCTCATTGATTTAACATTTAGGTCATTTTCGTCCTCCCTAGGCTTATTCTTGTCCAATTAGGGTTTTTAACCAATCTTGTGCATCCAATAAGTTCATTTGTGTCATTGGATGAACATTTAGGTCATTTTCGTCCTCCCTAGGCTTATCCTTGTCCAATTAGGGTTTTTAACCAATCTTGTGCATCCAATAAGTTCATTTGTGTCATTGGATGAACATTTAGGTCATTTTCGTCCTCCCTAGTCTTATTCTTGTCCAATTAGGGTTTTTATGCAATCTTGTGCATCCAATAGGTGTGTTTGTGTCATTGGAGGAACATTTAGGTCATTTTCGTCCTCCCTAGTCTTATTCTTGTCCAATTAGGGTTTTTATGCAATCTTGTGCATCCAATAGGTGTGTTTGTATCATTGGACAAACATTTAGGTCATTTTCGTCCTCCCTAGGCTTATTCTTGTCCAATTAGGGTTTTTATGCAATCTTGTGCATCCAATAGGTCTGTTTGTGTCATTGGACGAACATTTAGGTAATTTTCGTCCTCCCTTGGCTTATTCTTGTCCAATTAGGGTTTTTAAACAATCTTGCGCATCCAATAAGTTCATTTGTGTCATTGGATGAACATTTAGGTGATTTTCGTCCTCCCTAGGCTTATTCTTGTCCAATTAGGGTTTTTAACTAATCTTGTGCATCCAATAAGTTCATTTGTGTCATTGGATGAACATTTAGGTCATTTTCGTCCTCCCTAGTCTTATTCTTGTCCAATTAGGGTTTTTATGCAATCTTGTGCATCCAATAGGTGTGTTTGTGTCATTGGAGGAACATTTAGGTCATTTTCGTCCTCCCTAGTCTTATTCTTGTCCAATTAGGGTTTTTATGCAATCTTGTGCATCCAATAGGTGTGTTTGTGTCATTGGACGAACATTTAGGTCATTTTAGTCCTCCCTGGTCTTATTCTTGTCCAATTAGGGTTTTTAACCAATCTTGTGCATCCAATAAGTTCATTTGTGTCAGTAGACGAACATTTAGGTCATTTTCGACCTCCCTAGGCTTATTCTTGTCCAATTAGGGATTTTAGCCAATCTTGTGCAACCAATAAGTTCATTTGTGTCATTGGAGGAACATTTAGGTCATTTTCGTCCTCCCTAGTCTTATTCTTGTCCAATTAGGGTTTTTATGCAATCTTGTGCATCCAATAGGTGTGTTTGTGTCATTGGACGAACCTTTAGGTCATTTTCGTCTTCCCTAGGCTTATTCTTTTCCAATTAGGGATTTTAACCAATCTTGTGCATCCAATAAGTTCATTTGTGTCATTGGATGAACATTTAGGTCATTTTCGTCCTCCCTAGGCTTATTCTTGTCCAATTAGGGTTTTTAACCAATCTTGTGCATCCAATAAGTTCATTTGTGTCATTGGATGAACATTTAGGTCATTTTCGTCCTCCCTAGGCTTATTCTTGTCCAATTAGGGTTTTTAACCAATCTTGTGCATCCAATAAGTTCATTTGTGTCATTGGATGTACATTTAGGTCATTTTCGTCCTCCCTAGGCTTATTCTTGTCCAATTAGGGTTTTTATGCAATCTTGTGCATCCAATTGGTGTGTTTGTGTCATTGGACGAACATTTAGGTCATTTTCGTCCTCCCTAGGCTTATTCTTGTTCAATTAGGGTTTTAACTAACCTTGTGCATCCAATAAGTTCATTTGTGTCATTGGTTGAACATTTAGGTCATTTTCGTCCTCCCTAGGCTTATTCTTGTCCAATTAGGGTTTTTAACCAACCTTGTGCATCCAATAAGTTCATTTGTGTCATTGGTGGAACATTTAGGTCATTTACGTCCTCCCTAGGCTTATTCTTGTCCAATTAGGGTTTTCAACCAATCTTGTGCATCCAATAAGTTCATTTGTGTCATTGGATGAACATTTAGGTCATTTTCGTCCTCCCTAGTCTTATTCTTGTCCAATTAGGGTTTTAAGCAATCTTGTGCATCCAATATGTGTGTTTGTGTCATTGGATAAACATTTAGGTAATTTTCGTCCTCCCTATGCTTATTCTTGTCCAATTAGGGTTTTTTAACCAATCTTGTGCATACAATAAGTTCATTTGTGTCATTGGATGAACATTTAGGTCATTTTCGTCCTCCCTAGGCTTATTCTTGTCCAATTAGGGTTTTTAACCAATCTTGTGCATCCAATAAGTTCATTTGTGTCATTGGATGAACATTTAGGTCATTTTCGTCCTCCCTAGTCTTATTCTTGTCCAATTAGGGTTTTTATGCAATCTTGTGCATCCAATAGGTGTGTTTGTGTCATTGGAGGAACATTTAGGTCATTTTCGTCCTCCCTAGTCTTATTCTTGTCCAATTAGGGATTTTATGCAATCTTGTGCATCCAATAGGTGTGTTTGTGTCATTGGACAAACATTTAGGTCATTTTCGTCCTCCCTAACCTTATTCTTGTCCAATTAGGGTTTTTAACCAATCTTGTGCATCCAATAAGTTCATTTGTGTCATTGGATGAACATTTTGGTCATTTTCGTCCTCCCTAGGCTTATTCTTGTCCAATTAGGGTTTTTAACCAATCTTGTGCATCCAATAAGTTCATTTGTGTCATTGGATGAACATTTAGGTCATTTTCGTCCTCCCTAGGCTTATTCTTGTCCAATTAGGGTTTTTAACCAATCTTGTGCATCCAATAAGTTCATTTGTGTCATTGGATGAACATTTAGGTCATTTTCTTCCTCCCTAGGCTTATTCTTGTCCAATTAGGGTTTTTAACCAATCTTGTGCATCCAATAGGTGTGTTTGTGTCATTGGACGAACATTTAGGTCATTTTCGTCCTCCCTAGGCTAATTCTTGTCCAATTAGGGTTTTTAACCAATCTTGTGCATCCAATAAGTTCATTTGTGTCATTGGATGAACATTTAGGTCATTTTCGTCCTCCCTAGGCTTATTCTTGTCCAATTAGGGTTTTTAACCAATCTTGTGCATCCAATAAGTTCATTTGTGTCATTGGATGAACATTTAGGTCATTTTCGTCCTCCCTAGGCTTATTCTTGTCCAATTAGGGTTTTTAACCAATCTTGTGCATCCAACAAGTTCGTTTGTGTCATTGGATGAACATTTAGGTCATTTTCGTCCTCCCTAGGCTTATTCTTGTCCAGTTAGGGTTTTTAACCAATCTTGTGCATCCAATAAGTTCATTTGTCTCATTGGATGAACATTTTGGTCATTTTCGTCCTCCCTAGGCTTATTCTTGTCCAATTAGGGTTTTTATGCAATCTTGTGCATCCAATAGGTGTGTTTGTGTCATTGGACGAACATTTAGGTCATTTTCGTCCTCCCTAGTCTTATTCTTTTCCAATTAGGGTTTTTAACCAACCTTGTGCATCCAATAAGTTCATTTGTGTCATTGGTTTAACATTTAGGTCATTTTCGTCCTCCCTAGTCTTATTCTTGTCCAATTAGGGTTTTAAGCAATCTTTTGCATCCAATATGTGTGTTTGTGTCATTGGATGAACATTTAGGTCATTTTCGTCCTCCCTAGTCTTATTCTTGTCCAATTAGGGTTTTTATGCAATCTTGTGCATCCAATAGGTGTGTTTGTGTCATTGGACGAACATTTAGGTCATTTTCGTCATCCCTAGGCTTATTCTTGTCTAATTAGGGTTTTTAACCAATCTTGTGCATCCAATAAGTTCATTTGTGTCATTGGATGAACATTTAGGTCATGTTTTTCCTCC
>JBBPBR010000579.1:0-16929 GCA_037974775.1 Cicer pinnatifidum | reverse complement strand
ATAATGCTGGTTAATCGATTTCCTCAATCGATTTCGCGAGTCTTGTTTTTCTTGAATCTTGAAACTGTACATACTAATCGATTTGCTCAATCGATTATTTTAAGTAGTTCTTCAAACTTTGATGACAGTATATGATTTAAATCGATTTGCAGAATCGACTTGATGTGTTTTGTTCAAACAACGAGATCAAAACCATCGATGTGCTTAATCGATTTTACCATTCAGTCATCTCTGTTTATAAAACTTTTATGTCAATCGATTGTGCCAATCGATTGTGGATTTTAAGTCTGAAGTACTTTTCATCAGTTGGGTTATTCAATCGATTTACCAAGTCGATTGATACCAACTTTTATTACACAGATGTATATAAACAGATTGTAGTACTCGATTGTGTATGTTCCAGGCCTGAGTTATTTTGAGACTTGTTTTAGTGAATCGATTGGCCTAATCGATTTAGTAAACAGGTTTGGCTCTGGGACAATACCAATCGATTGTTTCAATCGGTGTATACAAAAACACAATTAAAGAAGTGATTATTTCAATCGATTTGCCAAATCGATTGCCTGCAAAACGTGCTACTGACTTGCACATTTTAAATTCAGTAAGCATGTCAATCGATTTGTCCAATCGATTTAAACAATCAGTTTAGTCTTGGTGATTCACTCAATCGATGTGCCTAATCGATTTGTGGCAAACTGGCTCTCTGACTTGTACAATTTATTTTCCAATATGTGTACCAATCGATTTGGAGAATCGATTGATAGCCCGTTTGTTTTCTTTAAGGATGTACAAATCGATTGTGCTAATCGATTGGGTAACAACAAACTTTGTAAACTTATTCAACCCTGTTATAGAATCGATTGTACTAATCGATGTGCTCATGGATCTTCAAGATTTTGTTGATTCCTTGAGTTCCAAGCAATTGTCTCGAGTATGTAGGATTGAATTTGTTGTTCCTGAAATTTTTCTCAGTTGACAATGTTAGATGTATTTCAAATTGGATGCTTGTCAATAACATCAAAAACGAACATATGTCTAACAATCTCCCCCTTTTTGATTTAAGTGACAAACATTCAATTTTAACTTGAGAAAAATAATTATGAGTAACAGTTTTAGTAGAGCTCCCCCTAAGTTCAATATTCATAGAGAGTAAAGATAGATAATGATTAGGAGCAATAAAACTGATAAAATAAAGCACAAGTTATAATTTCTCTCCCCCTTTTGTCAGTTAAGGCAAAAAGTGGTGAAAGAGAAATGTTAGCTCCCCCTGAGCATACCTGAATACTGCTCTACAAAGAATCTAGAAAAGATTAGTAATAACAAGCAGTAATGCCAGTAATATTTTAACTTAGTTGAAAACAATTTTGAAATAGTGTACAAAACAGATTATGGCGCGCACTAGACAATATGAAAATGAAATGCAGCAATTGAAATGATTAACAATCTCAAGGTTCATAAATCAAACAGAATTACATTCATCATGATCATTACAAAACGAAAGCAAAAAGAAACAAAGACAAACAAAACTAAGAAGCCTAAGGTCCTAAACGCCTAGAGATGCTGGTCCTCATTATTAGCAGGGGATGAGGCTGAGACCGCTGTATTAACCTCAGCAGGTGTCTCCTCACCACGAGTTGCAGCAATCTCTACTGTTGTTGGAGCAGGTTCTTCAGCCGCCTGTCTTCCTATTTCAACAACATCGCTGAAGGACAACTTAATGCCCAGATGTTCCTGAATAGCTGCCACGTCTTGCGCCATCTGATTTTGGTCTGCTTGAATCTTCTGAATAGCAGCTTCAATCCTTTCATGAGATGCCTCCATCTTAGCGTTGTGAACTGCTTGTGCTGCCATAAATTCAAGCAGTTTGGTGAGCACTTCCGATTCTGCTGAAACATTTTCCGCAGCTGGTTGTTCAACACCTTGCTGGGTTTGTTCAGTAGAAGTCTGAGGTCGCTTCCAAACTCCATTGACTTTTCGCAGCTGCATTTGGTTCACGATGGATTCACCAAATGTTAGGACGGTCTTCGAGACTTCTTCACCCTTCAGAGATACCTTGAAGTGAGTGAGAATCTTCGTGACGAGCTGTGGATATGGAAGTACCAACTTCCCTTGAGCAGCTTCTAGCATGTGCCTGAGAACAATCCATGCCCAGCTCATCTTGAGCTCTTTGCATAGACCCCACAGTAGCACAATATCCAGCCGTTGCACAACTGCATGATTTCCGGAACGTGGAACCAGCATCCGGGTGAGGGCGTACATCAGCATCCGTTGCTGAACCTTCATCTGGCCTATAGGGAGTGAAACAGATTCCACGAACCCTTCGACCATAAGATCCTGCACAACTTCTTGCCTATCCAGATACTCTTCCCATCCGTCGTCATCAGCGTCTGCTTCGGTGCTGCCATCCACTGAGTTTCCAAAGTAGGGAAGTCCTGACAGAGTAGAGAACTCGTCGAAAGACATCGAAATCTTCTTCCCTTTGACTGTTGCTTTGAAGCCGGTGTCGGTCATCTTGAAATTTGAGTAGAATATCCGTATAAGATTCGGATATGTATCAAGCGAACATGATAAAAAATCTTCCAAGCCATGAAACCGGAGATGGTTTTGAAATGTAAAACCATTACTGTCGAAGTAGCTGAAGTCCAAGATGCGTGCTTCGTGTATTTTCCGATTTACAAAAGCTTGCGGAAGTTTGAATTCATCAGCTTGATTCGTTGGAGGAGCAGTTGATTTCTTTGGAGTAGTCTTTTTCTGTGGAGTATTCTTTTTCTTTTTCCTTTGTGATATTTCCTTCATTGCGTCAGCTAGCAATTTTTTAGTCGGAGCTTCCTTTCTCTTTTTGGGTCTACCTTGATCAGGGGCAATACCTTTACCCTTATCTTGAGAAGCAATCTTGTGTGTAGGTATTGGTACCCGTTTTGGAAGAGTGGGTGGTGGAGACGGAGTCCTCCCACTAGATGAAGAATATGAAGGTGAAAGAGAAGGAGTTCGGGGTTGAGTTTGCTTAACACGAGCCATTAACAAAAAATTGTGACACGATGAAGATTTGAAGGAAAGAAAAGTGTTTAGGAGTTGAGAAACAGAGAATTTTTGAGAAATATTGCAGAGAATTGAAGTTGCAATCGATTTAGAAGATTGGAAAAGGATGGAAAATCGATTGTCACTGTTCCTTTTATAGAAAAAAAATCCAAAAATCGATTTCTCCAATCGATTTGATGACCGTTACTGGGGAAGATCAACCAACAGAGCCGTTAGATCCTGCAACGGCTAGTAAAAACTGCAACGGTAACTATGCCAATCGATTACCCAAATCGATTCATGAAGTTACGCAATCGATTACCCAAATCGATTTCGTATCAACTTAACAGTTCTCACATCAGTTTAACTCAGAAACCACTTCAACAACTAACTCAGAGTCGATGTCCCCAATCGATTCTTTTAAAGAAATCAACAGACTCAATCGATTTCCCAAATCGATTTCGAGCAATTTCAGAAGACTTTCATCTCAGTTCAGAAAATACCTGCCTCAGCATCGATTTACCAAATCGATTCTTTTAAAGAAATAAAAACCACATATAAATCAATCGATTTCCCAAATCGATTTCGTGTTCACAGTTTTGATAAAAAAAAGCATATTATGGGTCACATCGATTAGGTCAATCGATTGTGTAACACATTTTCATGTGTAATCACAGGACAATCGATTTTGCAAATCGATTTGACACATAATTCAGATCTGACTAGGATCAATTATGCCTAATTTCACCCTAATGTGACGGAAACTTTCCTTTGGCAATGCTTTGGTGAAGATGTCTGCTAGCTGTTCAGTTGTGTTGACGTATTCCAACTTGATATTCCCACACTGAAACTGATCTCGAATGAAATGATGCCGAATCTCGATATGCTTGGTCCTGGAATGCATAACTGGGTTCTTAGTGATGCTGATCGCACTTGTGTTGTCGCACAAGATAGGAACAGTTCCTAAGTCCACACCAAAGTCTAACAAATGCTGTTTCATCCACATGATCTGAGCACAGCAACTTCCAGCTGCAATGTACTCAGCTTCTGCTGTTGACAAAGCGATACTGGTTTGCTTCTTGCTGAACCAAGATACAAGTGAATTACCCAGCAAATGACAAGTACCTGAGGTACTCTTCCTATCCAGTTTGCACCCAGCAAAATCTGAATCTGAATACCCAACCAAAGAACAAGTTGATCCCTTAGGATACCATAAACCAAGGTTCCTAGTTCCAACTAAATATCTGAAAATCCTCTTAACTGCACTAAGGTGAGACTCTTTAGGATTTGATTGATACCTCGCACACAAACAAACACTGAACATGATGTCAGGCCTGCTTGCTGTGAGATAGAGCAATGATCCTATCATGCCTCTATACCTTGTAACATCCACTGGTTTACCCAACTCATCCCTATCTAAAAGGTTTCCTTGGCTCATAGGAGTATCAATGGGTTTGAAGCTATCAAATGAAAATTTCTTTATTAAGTCATTACAATATTTTGTTTGACTAATGAAGATACCTTGCTTGCTTTGGTTAATTTGAAATCCCAAAAAGTATGACAGTTCACCCATCATTGACATTTCAAATTGACCTTTCATTAGATTTTCAAAATTTTTGCATAGCTTATCATTTGTAGATCCAAATATTATGTCATCAACATAAACTTGGACCAGCAAGATATCTTTATCAGTAGTTTGTATGAAAAGAGTTTTATCCACATTTCCTCTTAAGAAATTTTGTGAAATGAGAAAGTTGCTAAGTTTCTCATACCAAGCTCTAGGAGCTTGTTTCAATCCATAGAGAGCTTTTGTTAGCTTGTAGACATGATTTGGAAATTCTGTATTTTCAAAACCAGGGGTTTGGCTAACAAAAACTTCTTCTTGGATCTCACCATTGAGAAAGGCACTTTTCACATCCATTTGATAAAGCTTAAAGTCCATTATACAAGCATAAGCAAGGAGGATTCTAATGGCTTCTAGTCTTGCTACAGGGGCATAGGTTTCATCAAAATCTACTCCATCCTCTTGGTTGTAACCCTTGGCCACTAACCTAGCTTTATTTCTAGTTATAGCACCATTCTCATCTAGCTTGTTCCTAAACACCCACCTAGTTCCTATGATATGCTGGTTTTCTGGTTTAGGTACTAGCTCCCACACTTTGTTTCTCTCAAACTGGTTTAACTCCTCTTGCATGGCTATTATCCAGTCAGGGTCCAAAAGTGCTTCTTTAATGTTTTTGGGTTCTACTTGGGAAACAAAGGCTGTAAGGTTGCAAAATTCTCTAAGGGATTTTCTGGTTGAAACACCTTTTGAAATCTCTCCAATAATATTGTCTATGGGATGGTTCTTGGCAAACTTCCACTCTTTGGGTAGATCATCTTCCCTAATAGGTTCTACGCAGTCAGGATTGGTTGGAGGTTCAGGTTCACTGGTTTCTACAGGTTCAGAATCAACAATATCGTCCAATGAGTTACCAACTGTAGTAAGAGTGCTGTTCAAGTTTTCATCAAATTTGACATGGACAGACTCCTCTATAGTTTTGGTTCTTTTATTGTAGATTCTATATGCCTTACTAACCTGGGAATACCCCAAAAAGATGCCCTCGTCTGCTTTAGGATCAAATTTACCTAGATGTCCCTTGCCATTGTTTAACACAAAGCACTTACACCCAAAAATCCTAAAGTAGGAGATGTTAGGCTTTCTCCCTTTGTATAACTCATAAGGAGTTTTCTTAAGAAAGGGCCTAATTAACACTCTATTGATAACATGTGTGGCAGTGTTAATCGCATCAGCCCAGAAATACTTGGGAGTATTTGAGTCTTTCAGCATGGTCCTAGCCAACTCTTCTAAAGACCTATTCTTTCTCTCCACTACACCATTCTGCTGAGGTGTCCTAGGGGCTGAAAACATGTGATGTATGCCATTCTCTTCACAGAAAGTATCAAAAGAATCATTTTGGAATTCACCTCCATGATCACTCTTGATGGATATAATTTTCTGACTTGTTTCATTTTGAACTAATTTCGCGAACTTTTTAAAGACAGAAAAAGCGTCACTTTTATGAGTCAGAAAATATGTCCATGTGAACCGAGAATAATCATCGATCAACACAAAACCATACAAGTTACCACCAAAACTTCTAATCTGAGATGGTCCAAACAAATCCATGTGGATAAGTTGTAAAACCCTATTGGTTTTGACCATATCTATAGGGGGAAAAGAAGACTTAACAAGCTTGCTTTGCTCACAGGAGTCACACAGCCTATCTTTAGAAAACTTTCTATTGGGAAGGCCTATGACTAACTGCTTGCTAACAAGTCTATTCAGATGATCAATATGAATGTGTGCAATGCGTTTATGCCATAACCATGTTTCATCAGCATTTGATAATAAGCAACAAGCAGAATTAACAGGCATATCAGTTAAATCTAACATGTATATATTATTAACTCTATTACCTACTAATTTCATGCTTTTGTCATGCTTGTTTTCAATTGTGCAAGAGAGTGGTGAAAAGCTTACTTGAAAACCATTGTCACACAGCTGACTTATACTTAGAAGGTTATGTTTCAGCCCTTCCACATATAAGACATTTTTAATTATGGCAGTTGATTTGCTGCCAATGTTACCTTCACCGCATATCTTGCCCTTGTTGTTATCGCCGTACTTTACGAAACCACCTTCTTTCAGATTAAGGGACACAAACATTGATTTGTCCCCTGTCATATGCTTTGAGCATCCACTATCAAGATACCATTGGTGTTTTGTGGATCTCAAGCATACCTGCAATAGAATTAGAATTTGCATTTAGGTCCCCAATACAAATTGGGTCCTGGGGGGTTAATTTTAACATCTTGTGTCTTCATTTTCCAAATCTGTTTACATCCTCTATTGGCAAGTCTTTTAAATTTGCAATTGTAAACAAAATGTCCTTTTCTACAACAGAAATGACAAGTGACAGCAGAGGATGCAAACTGTTTTGGTTTGACAAAGACATTATGCAAATGACTAGACTTAGCAAATTTTTGATTATATTTTACATTTTCATAACCTATGCCATGTTTAGTCATATTTCGATTTGCATGCTTTTTGCTATTAAAACCAAGTCCAGATTTTATATTGACACTTCTCTGGTTGCTAAGAATATCATTTAGTTTATCCTTGCTACTAGAGAGTTTCAATAAATCAGACTTCAATAATGCAACAGAATTCTCAAGATCAATGCATTTGGCAGATTTTTCATGTGAGTCCTTTTTCAGTTGTTCACATAAGTCCTCAATCTTTTTATAGTCATTTTTCATTTGATCATGCAATTTACATTGTTGTTCAAGCGTTTTCTTAGTGTTTACTAATTGCTTAACAGATTTAACATATTCAGCATGCAGTTCATTAAATGCATCTTGCAGTTCATCAAATGAAGGATTATATTGAGAGCTTACCTCACTTTCTGATTCAGACTCCGTTTTAGCCATAAGACACAGATTCGCTTCTTCCGTTTCAGAAGATGTGGACGAATCTTCGTTGTCATTCCATGCAATGTATGCTTTTCTGTTTTTCTGAGCTGGTTCCTTGCCTTTAGGTTTGGAATTTTTGTTCTTGTTCTGCAGCTTGTAACAATCAGCTTTTATATGACCAGGTTTGCCACATTCGTAGCATGTAACTGTTTTACTGTCATTGTTTTTCGAGCTGGATTGCTTTCTGAATTTACTGTCTTTCTTTTTCAGAAATTTCTTAAATCTTTTGACAAGTAATCCCAGTTCAGGTTCTTCATCATCCTCACTGCTTGATTCATCTGAGCTGGTCTCATGTTCAGATTTGGACTGTTGTGTTTGGGCTTTCAACGACAATCCTTTACGTTTCCTGTCAATTTGCTCAGCTTCATTTAGTCGATGTAATTCCATCTCATGCTCTCTCAGTTTTCCAAACAATGTAGCTATTGTCATGCTTCCTAGATCCTTGGATTCTGCAATGGCAGTGATTTTTGGCTGCCATTCTCTAGTCAAACATCTCATTATTTTACTAATTTGTTGATCATTATCAATCTCTTTGCCTAAGGCATTCAGGTTGTTGACTATATGCGTGAATCGGGTCTGCATGTCGTTTACTGATTCTTCTTTCTTCATGCTAAACAATTCGTACTCGTGCATGAGCGTGTTTATCCGAGCTCTCTTTACATCTGTGGTTCCTTCATGCGTTTGCTGAAGTGTGTCCCACATTTGTTTTGCTGTTTTGCAATTTGAGACTCTGAAGAATTCATCATGACTCAAGGCTGCAGTTATAATGTTTTTTGCTTTGGCGTTGTACCCAACCTTCTTTTTGTCTTCATCAGTCCAGTCACTTTTTGGCTTTAGGATTGCTGATTCACCTGTACCTGCTATGGTTGGCACAAATGGTCCATTTTCTACAGCATCTAGAATATCAATACCACTAGCTTCAAGAAAAATTAACATGCGTTGTTTCCAATACATGTATGCGGCCCCGTTAAAAGCGGGAGGCCTAGCTAATGATGCACCCTCTCCTAGGAAATCAGAGGTCATGATTTTTGATGAGAGTTACTCTAACAAAAATTGGCTCTGATACCAATTGTTGGTACCAGTAACCTCTGTTAAATGAAAATTATGCGGAAGATTACCTATTTTTAGAGATATGCGCAGCAGTTTAACAAATCGTACATTTATTAAACAAAGCATCAGAATAAGGTCCCAAAACTACAATACAAATGAATGCACAAAGTAAATGGATCAAAGAATATATTGAGAGATGCACCAGTTACGTTTATTGTTCAAGATATTGATTCACTTACAATCATGCTGGAAACAGTCTTTCATGTAGTTATCAAAGTATGCAGAAAGATATTCAAGCATTCAATCAATATCAGACAAATACACACTGCAGAAATTAAAAAAAGAGATAAGGGTAAGAAAGATTGTACGCAGTGATTTATACTGGTTCAGCCGTTGTTGAACGACCTACATCCAGTCCCAAGATCAAATCCAATCTTGGCCTTTCCAATAGAATATCTCAGAATCCGTTTACAGATGTTCTAGCTCCTCGCCTATCAATCTAAAACGATTCTTCTTATTCTATTCGTATCTCCCTGAATCCCAGAGTTTATCTCCCATAAACTCTTCCAAGATTACAGTCAAGTTTCTTCTTGATGAGACCTCTCAATCACAGAAGATAACTACCAGTTAAGACTGGATTTCTCAATGTTATTTGTTTTAAGAATTTGTTTACAGATGTATCTAATCAGAAATTACACAGAAATTTCTTCAACAGTCTTCTTCTCTAAAGTTGTTTCTCCAGCAATCTTTTTTCAGTTCTTGTGGATCATGAAAGATGAATCTTCATAACTGAAAAAGTAATGTTCAAAGTTATTTCACAGTGAGAAACAAAGATATCAGAAAGTTATGTGTATGTTGTTGTGTATATGAAGAAGATACTGAAAAACAGTTTATATAGTTTCAGGAAAAACAACATATGCATCGATTTATCCAATCGATTCATTAAAGTCATAATGCTGGTTAATCGATTTCCTCAATCGATTTCGCGAGTCTTGTTTTTCTTGAATCTTGAAACTGTACATTCTAATCGATTTACTCAATCGATTATTTTAAGTAGTTCTTCAGACTTTGATGACAGTATATAATTAAATCGATTTGCAGAATCGACTTGATGTGTTTTGTTCAAACAACGAGATCAAAACCATCGATGTGCTTAATCGATTTAACCATTCAGTCATCTCTGTTTCTAAAACTATTTTTGTGCCAATCGATTGTGCCAATCGATTGTGGACTTTAAGTCTGAAGCACTTTTCATCAGTTGGTTTATTCAATCGATTTACCAAGTCGATTGATACCAACATTTATAACACAGATGTATATAAGCAGATTGTAGTAATCGATTGTGTATGTTCCAGACCTAAGTTATTTTGAAACTTGTTTTAGTGAATGGACTGGCCTAATCGATTTAGTAAACAGGTTTGGCTCTGGGACATTAACAATCGATTGTGTCAATCGATGTAGACAAAACAAAATTAAAGATGTGATTCGTTCAATCGATTTGCCAAATCGATTGCCTGCAAAACGTGCTACTGACTTACACATTTTAATTTCAGTAAGTATGTCAATCAATTTGTCTAATCGATGTAAACAATCAGTTCAGTCTTGGTGATTTACTCAATCGATTTGCCTAATCGATTTGTGGCAAACTAGCTCTCTGACTTGCACAATTTATTTTCTAATAGGTGTACCAATCGATTTGGAGAATCGATTGATAGCCCGGTTGATTTCTTCAAGGATGTACAAATCGATTGTGCTAATCGATTGGGTAACACCAAACTTTATAAAACGATTCAACCCTGTTATAGAATCGATTGTACTAATCGATGTGCTCATGGATCATCAAGCTTTTGTTGATTCCTTGAGTTCCAAGCAATTGTCTCGAGTATGTAGGATTGAATTTGTTGTTCCTGAAATTTTTCTCAGTTGACAGTGTTAGATTTATTTCAGGTTGTATGCTTGTCAATAACATCAAAAACGAACATATGTCTAACAATCTCCCCCTTTTTGATTTAAGTGACAAACATGCAATTTTAACTTGAGAGAAAAAAATTCAAAGGAATTATAAGTAATAGTTTTAGTAGAGCTCCCCCTAAGTTCAATATTCATAGTGAGTAAAGATAAGGTTTAGAGCATAAAACTGATAAAATAAAGCAATAAAGCAATTACAGTTAGCACAATTTATAATTTCTCTCCCCCTTTGTCAATTAAGGCAAAAAGTGGTGAAAGAGAAATGTTTGCTCCCCCTGAGGTTGTAGCAAACCTGAATACTGCTTTACAAAGAATCTAGAAAAGATTAGTAATAAAAAGCAGTAATGCCAGTAATATTATAACTTAGTTGAAAACAATTTTGGATTAGTGTACCAAATATAAACATATTATGGCGCGCACTAGACAATATGAAAATGAAATGCAGCAGTTGAAATGATTAACAAGCTCAAGGTTCATTAATCAAAAAGAATTACATTCATCATGATCATTACAAAACGAAAGCAAAAACAAAGCAAAAAAAAACTAAGAAGCCTAAGGTCCTAAACGCCTAGAGATGCTGGTTTCCTGGTTTAGGTACTAGCTACCACACTTTGTTCCTCTCAAACTGGTTTAACTCCTCTTGCATGGCTACTATCCAGTCAGGGTCCAAAAGAGCTTCTTTAATGTCTTTGGGTTCTACTTGGGAAACAAAGGCTGTAAGGTTGCAAAATTCTCTAAGGGATTTTCTGGTTGAAACACCTTTTGAAATCTCTCCAATAATATTGTCTATGGGATGGTTCTTGGCAAACTTCCACTCTTTGGGTAGATCATCTTCCCTAATTGGTTCTACGCAGTCAGGATTGGTTGGAGGTTCAGGTTCACTGGTTTCTACAGGTTCAGAATCAACAATATCGTCCAATGAGTTACCAACTATAGTAAGAGTGCTGTTCAAGTTTTCATCAAATTTGACATGGACAGACTCCTCTATAGTTTTGGTTCTTTTATTGTAGATTCTATAGGCCTTACTAACCTGGGAATACCCCAAAAAGATGCCCTCATCTGCTTTAGGATCAAATTTACCTAGATGTCCCTTGCCATTGTTTAACACAAAGCACTTACACCCAAAAATCCTAAAGTAGGAGATGTTAGGCTTTCTCCCTTTGTATAACTCATAAGGAGTTTTCTTAAGTATGGGCCTAATCAACACCCTATTGATAACATGTGTGGCAGTGTTAATCGCATCAGCCCAGAAATACTTGGGAGTATTTGAGTCTTTCAGCATGGTCCTAGCCAACTCTTCTAAAGACCTATTCTTTCTCTCCACTACACCATTCTGCTGAGGTGTCCTAGGGGCTGAAAACATGTGATGTATGCCATTCTCTTCACAGAAAGTATCAAAAAAATCATTTTGGAATTCACCTCCATGATCACTCTTGATGGATATAATTTTCTGACTTGTTTCATTTTGAACTAATTTCGCGAACTTTTTAAAGACAGAAAAAGCGTCACTTTTATGAGTCAGAAAATATGTCCATGTGAACCGAGAATAATCATCGATCAACACAAAACCATACAAGTTACCACCAAAACTTCTAATCTGAGATGGTCCAAACAAATCCATGTGGATAAGTTGTAAAACCCTATTGGTTTTGACCATATCTATAGGGGGAAAAGAAGACTTAACAAGCTTGCTTTGCTCACAGGAGTCACACAGCCTATCTTTAGAAAACTTTCTATTGGGAAGGCCTATGACTAACTGCTTGCTAACAAGTCTATTCAGATGATCAATATGAATGTGTGCAATGCGTTTATGCCATAACCATGTTTCATCAGCATTTGATAATAAGCAACAGGCAGAATTAACAGGCATATCAGTTAAATCTAACATGTATATATTATTAACTCTATTACCTACTAATTTCATGCTTTTGTCATGCTTGTTTTCAATTGTGCAAGAGAGTGGTGAAAAGCTTACTTGAAAACCATTGTCACACAGCTGACTTATACTTAGAAGGTTATGTTTCAACCCTTCCACATATAAGACATTTTTAATTATGGCAGTTGATTTGCTGCCGATGTTACCTTCACCGCATATCTTGCCCTTGTTGTTATCGCCGTACTTTACGAAACCACCTTCTTTCAGATTAAGGGACACAAACATTGATTTGTCCCCTGTCATATGCTTTGAGCATCCACTATCAAGATACCATTGGTGTTTTGTGGATCTCAAGCATACCTGCAATAGGATTAGAATTTGCATTTAGGTCCCCAATACAAATTGGGTCCTGGGGGGTTAATTTTAACATCTTGTGTCTTCATTTTCCAAATCTGTTTACATCCTCCATTGGCAAGTCTTTTAAATTTGCAATTGTAAACAAAATGTCCTTTTCTACAACAGAAATGACAAGTGACAGCAGAGGATGCAAACTGTTTCGGTTTGACAAAGACATTATGCAAATGACTAGACTTAGCAAATTTTTGATTATGTTTAACATTTTCATAACCTATGCCATGTTTAGTCATATTTCGATTTGCATGCTTTTTGCTATTAAAACCAAGTCCAGATTTTATATTGACACTTCTCTGGTTGCTAAGAATATCATTTAGTTTATCCTTGCTACTAGAGAGTTTCAATAAATCAGACTTCAATAATGCAACAGAATTCTCAAGATCAATGCATTTGGCAGATTTTTCATGTGAGTCCTTTTTCAATTGTTCACATAAGTTCTCAATCTTTTTATAGTCATTTTTCATTTGATCATTCAATTTACATTGTTGTTCAAGCGTTTTCTTAGTGTTTACTAATTGCTTAACAGATTTAACATATTCAGCATGCAGTTCGTTAAATGCATCTTGCAGTTCATCAAATGAAGGATTATATTGAGAGCTTACCTCACTTTCTGATTCAGAATCCGTTTTAGCCATAAGACACAGATTCGCTTCTTCCGTTTCAGAAGATGTGGACGAATCTTCGTTGTCATTCCATGCAATGTATGCTTTTCTGTTTTTCTGAGCTGGTTCCTTGCCTTTAGGTTTGGAATTTTTGTTCTTGTTCTGCAGCTTGTAACAATCAGCTTTTATATGACCAGGTTTGCCACATTCGTAGCATGTAACTGTTTTACTGTCATTGTTTTTCGAGCTGGATTGCTTTCTGAATTTACTGTCTTTCTTTTTCAGAAATTTCTTAAATTTTTTGACAAGTAATCCCAGTTCAGGTTCTTCATCATCCTCACTGTTTGATTCATCTGAGCTGGTCTCATGTTCAGATTTGGACTGTTGTGTTTGGGCTTTCAACGACAATCCTTTACGTTTCCTGTCAATTTGCTCAGCTTCATTTAGTCGATGTAATTCCATCTCATGCTCTCTCAGTTTTCCAAACAATGTAGCTATTGTCATGCTTCCTAGATCCTTGGATTCTGCAATGGCAGTGATTTTTGGCTGCCATTCTCTAGTCAAACATCTCATTATTTTACTAATTTGCTGATCATTATCAATCTCTTTGCCTAAGGCATTCAGGTTGTTGACTATGTGCGTGAATCGGGTCTGCATGTCGTTTACTGATTCTTCTTTCTTCATGCTAAACAATTCGTACTCGTGCATGAGAGTGTTTATTCGAGCTCTCTTTACATCTGTGGTTCCTTCATGCGTTTGCTGAAGTGTATCCCACATTTGTTTTGCTGTTTTGCAATTTGAGACTCTGAAGAATTCATCATGACTCAAGGCTGCAGTTATAATGTTTTTTGCTTTGGCGTTGTACCCAACCTTCTTTTTGTCTTCATCAGTCCAGTCACTTTTTGGCTTTAGGATTGTTGATTCACCTGTACCTGCTATGGTTGGCACAAATGGTCCATTTTCTACAGCATCTAGAATATCAATACCACTAGCTTCAAGAAAAATTAACATGCGTTGTTTCCAATACATGTATGCGGCCCCGTTAAAAGCGGGAGGCCTAGCTAATGATGCACCCTCTCCTAGGAAATCAGAGGTCATGAATTTTGATGAGAGTTACTCTAACAAAAATTGGCTCTGATACCAATTGTTGGTACCAGTAACCTCTGTTAAATGAAAATTATGCGGAAGATTACCTATTTTTAGAGATATGCGCAGCAGTTTAACAAATCGTACATTTATTAAACAAAGCATCAGAATAAGGTCCCAAAACTACAATACAAATGAATGCACAAAGTAAATGGATCAAAGAATATATTGAGAGATGCACCAGTTACGTTTATTGTTCAAGATATTGATTCACTTACAATCATGCTGGAAACAGTCTTTCATGTAGTTATCAAAGTATGCAGAAAGATATTCAAGCATTCAATCAATATCAGACAAATACACACTGCAGAAATTAAAAAAAGAGATAAGGGTAAGAAAGATTGTACGCAGTGATTTATACTGGTTCAGCCGTTGTTGAACGACCTACATCCAGTCCCAAGATCAAATCCAATCTTGGCCTTTCCAATAGAATATCTCAGAATCCGTTTACAGATGTTCTAGCTCCTCGCCTATCAATCTAAAACGATTCTTCTTATTCTATTCGTATCTCCCTGAATCCCAGAGTTTATCTCCCATAAACTCTTCCAAGATTACAGTCAAGTTTCTTCTTGATGAGACCTCTCAATCACAGAAGATAACTACCAGTTAAGACTGGATTTCTCAATGTTATTTGTTTTAAGAATTTGTTTACAGATGTATCTAATCAGAAATTACACAGAAATTTCTTCAACAGTTTTCTTCTCTAAAGTTGTTTCTCCAGCAATCTTTCTCAGTTCTTGTGGATCATGAAAGATGAATCTTCATAACTGAAAAAGTAATGTTCAAAGTTATTTCACAGTGAGAAACAAAGATATCAGAAAGTTATGTGTATGTTGTTGTGTATATTGAGAAGATACTGAAAAACAGTTTATATAGTTTCAGGAAAAACAACATATGCATCGATTTATCCAATCGATTCATTAAAGTTATAATGCTGGTTAATCGATTTCCTCAATCGATTTCGCGAGTCTTGTTTTTCTTGAATCTTGAAACTGTACATACTAATCGATTTGCTCAATCGATTATTTTAAGTAGTTCTTCAAACTTTGATGACAGTATATGATTTAAATCGATTTGCAGAATCGACTTGATGTGTTTTGTTCAAACAACGAGATCAAAACCATCGATGTGCTTAATCGATTTTACCATTCAGTCATCTCTGTTTATAAAACTTTTATGTCAATCGATTGTGCCAATCGATTGTGGATTTTAAGTCTGAAGTACTTTTCATCAGTTGGGTTATTCAATCGATTTACCAAGTCGATTGATACCAACTTTTATTACACAGATGTATATAAACAGATTGTAGTACTCGATTGTGTATGTTCCAGGCCTGAGTTATTTTGAGACTTGTTTTAGTGAATCGATTGGCCTAATCGATTTAGTAAACAGGTTTGGCTCTGGGACAATACTAATCGATTGTTTCAATCGGTGTATACAAAAATACAATTAAAGAAGTGATTATTTCAATCGATTTGCCAAATCGATTGCCTGCAAAACGTGCTACTGACTTGCACATTTTAAATTCAGTAAGCATGTCAATCGATTTGTCCAATCGATTTAAACAATCAGTTTAGTCTTGGTGATTCACTCAATCGATGTGCCTAATCGATTTGTGGCAAACTGGCTCTCTGACTTGTACAATTTATTTTCCAATATGTGTACCAATCGATTTGGAGAATCGATTGATAGCCCGTTTGTTTTCTTTAAGGATGTACAAATCGATTGTGCTAATCGATTGGGTAACAACAAACTTTGTAAACTTATTCAACCCTGTTATAGAATCGATTGTACTAATCGATGTGCTCATGGATCTTCAAGATTTTGTTGATTCCTTGAGTTCCAAGCAATTGTCTCGAGTATGTAGGATTGAATTTGTTGTTCCTGAAATTTTTCTCAGTTGACAATGTTAGATGTATTTCAAATTGGATGCTTGTCAATAACATCAAAAACGAACATATGTCTAACATATTCTTGTCCAATTAGGGTTTTTAACCAATCTTGTGCTTCCAATAGGTGTGTTTGTGTCATTGGATGATCAATTAGGTTATTTTCGTCCTCCCTAGGCTTATTCTTGTCCAATTAGGGTTTTTAACCAATCTTGTGCATCCAATAGGTGTGTTTGTGTCATTGGATGACCAATTAGGTCATTTTCGTCCTCCCTAGGCATATTCATGTCCAATTAGGGTTTTTAACCAATCTTGTGCATCCAATAGGTGTGTTTGTGTCATTGGATGATCAATTAGGTTATTTTCGTCCTCCCTAGGCTTATTCTTGTCCAATTAGGGTTTTTAACCAATCTTGTGCATCCAATAGGTGTGTTTGTGTCATTGGATGACC
>JBBPBR010000578.1:16143-34543 GCA_037974775.1 Cicer pinnatifidum | reverse complement strand
TGATCAATTAGGTCATTTTCGTCCTCCCTAGGCTTATTCTTGTCCAATTAGGGTTTTTAACCAATCTTGTGCATCCAATAAGTTGAGTTGTGTCATTGGATTAACATTTAGGTCATTTTCGTCCTCCCTAGGCATATTCTTGCCCAATTAGGGTTTTTAACCAATCTTGTGCATCCAATAGGTGTGTTTGTGTCATTGGATGATCAATTAGGTCATTTTCGTCGTCCCTAGGCATATTCTTGTCCAACTAGGGTTTTCAACCAATCTTGTGCATCGAATAGGTGTGTTTGTGTCATTGGATGATCAATTAGGTCATTATCGTCCTCCCTAGGCTTATTCTTGTCCAATTAGGGTTTTTAACCAATCCTGTGCATCCAATAAGTTCATTTGTGTCATTGGATTAACAATTAGGTCATTTTCATCCTCCCTAGGCATATTCTTGCCCAATTAGGGTTTTTAACCAATCGTGTCCATCCAATAAGTTCATTTGTGTCATTGGATTAACATTTAGGTCATTTTCGTCCTCCCTAGGCTTATTCTTGTCCAATTAGGGTTTTTAACCAATCTTGTGCATCCAATAAATTTGTTTGTGTCATTGGATGATCAGTTAGGTCATTTTTGTCCTCCCTAGGCATATTCTTGTCCAACTAGGGTTTTTAACCAATCTTGTGCATCCAATAGGTGTGTTTGTGTCATTGGATGATCAATTAGGTCATTTTCGTCCTCCCTAGGCTTATTCTTGTCCAATTAGGGTTTTTAACCAATCTTGTGCATCGAATAGGTGTGTTTGTGTCATTGGATGATCAATTAGGTCATTTTCGTCCTCCCTAGACTTATTCTTGTACAATTAGGGTTTTTAACCAATCTTGTGCATCGAATAGGTGTGTTTGTGTCATTGGATGATCAATTAGGTCATTTTCGTCCTCCCTAGGCTTATTCTTGTCCAATTAGGTTTTTTAACCAATCTTGTGCATCCAATAAGTTGAGTTGTGTCATTGGATTATCATTTAGGTCATTTTCGTCCTCCCTAGGCATATTCTTGTCCAATTAGGGTTTTTAACCAATCTTGTGCATCCAATAGGTGTGTTTGTGTCATTGGATGATCAATTAGGTTATTTTTGTCCTCCCTAGGCTTATTCTTGTCCAATTAGGGTTTTTAACTAATCTTGTGCATCCAATAAGGTCATTTGTGTCATTGGATGATCAATTAGGTCATTTTCGTCCTCCCTAGGCATATTCTTGTCCAATTAGGGTTTTAAACCAATCTTGTGCATCCAATAGGTGTGTTTGTGTCATTGGATGATCAATTAGGTCATTTTCATCCTCCCTAGGCATATTCTTGTCCAATTAGGGTTTTTAACCAATCTTGTGCATCCAATAGGTGTGTTTGTGTCATTGGATGATCAATTAGGTCATTTTCGTCCTCCCTAGGCTTATTCTTGTCCAATTAGGGTTTTTAACCAATCTTGTGCATCCAATAAGTTCATTTGTGTCATTGGATTAACATTTAGGTCATTTTCGTCCTGCCCAGGCATATTCTGTTGGTACCAGTAACCTCTGTTAAATGAAAATTATGCGGAAGATTACCTATTTTTAGAGATATGCGCAGCAGTTTAACAAATCGTACATTTATTAAACAAAGCATCAGAATAAGGTCCCAAAACTACAATACAAATGAATGCACAAAGTAAATGGATCAAAGAATATATTGAGAGATGCACCAGTTACGTTTATTGTTCAAGATATTGATTCACTTACAATCATGCTGGAAACAGTCTTTCATGTAGTTATCAAAGTATGCAGAAAGATATTCAAGCATTCAATCAATATCAGACAAATACACACTGCAGAAATTAAAAAAAGAGATAAGGGTAAGAAAGATTGTACGCAGTGATTTATACTGGTTCAGCCGTTGTTGAACGACCTACATCCAGTCCCAAGATCAAATCCAATCTTGGCCTTTCCAATAGAATATCTCAGAATCCGTTTACAGATGTTCTAGCTCCTCGCCTATCAATCTAAAACGATTCTTCTTATTCTATTCGTATCTCCCTGAATCCCAGAGTTTATCTCCCATAAACTCTTCCAAGATTACAGTCAAGTTTCTTCTTGATGAGACCTCTCAATCACAGAAGATAACTACCAGTTAAGACTGGATTTCTCAATGTTATTTGTTTTAAGAATTTGTTTACAGATGTATCTAATCAGAAATTACACAGAAATTTCTTCAACAGTTTTCTTCTCTAAAGTTGTTTCTCCAGCAATCTTTCTCAGTTCTTGTGGATCATGAAAGATGAATCTTCATAACTGAAAAAGTAATGTTCAAAGTTATTTCACAGTGAGAAACAAAGATATCAGAAAGTTATGTGTATGTTGTTGTGTATATTGAGAAGATACTGAAAAACAGTTTATATAGTTTCAGGAAAAACAACATATGCATCGATTTATCCAATCGATTCATTAAAGTTATAATGCTGGTTAATCGATTTCCTCAATCGATTTCGCGAGTCTTGTTTTTCTTGAATCTTGAAACTGTACATACTAATCGATTTGCTCAATCGATTATTTTAAGTAGTTCTTCAAACTTTGATGACAGTATATGATTTAAATCGATTTGCAGAATCGACTTGATGTGTTTTGTTCAAACAACGAGATCAAAACCATCGATGTGCTTAATCGATTTTACCATTCAGTCATCTCTGTTTATAAAACTTTTATGTCAATCGATTGTGCCAATCGATTGTGGATTTTAAGTCTGAAGTACTTTTCATCAGTTGGGTTATTCAATCGATTTACCAAGTCGATTGATACCAACTTTTATTACACAGATGTATATAAACAGATTGTAGTAATCGATTGTGTATGTTCCAGACCTAAGTTATTTTGAAACTTGTTTTAGTGAATCGATTGGCCTAATCGATTTAGTAAACAGGTTTGGCTCTGGGACATTAACAATCGATTGTTTCAATCGATGTAGACAAAAACAAAATTAAAGATGTGATTATTTCAATCGATTTGCCAAATCGATTGCCTGCAAAACGTGCTACTGACTTGCACATTTTAATTTCAGTAAGAATGTCAATCGATTGGTCTAATCGATTTAAACAATCAGTTTAGTCTTAGTGATTCACTCAATCGATGTGCCTAATCGATTTGTGGCAAACTGGCTCTCTGACTTGTACAATTTATTTTCCAATATGTGTACCAATCGATTTGGAGAATCGATTGATAGCCCGTTTGATTTCTTCAAGGATGTACAAATCGATTGTGCTAATCGATTGGGTAACACCAAACTTTGTAAACTTATTTAACCCTGTTATAGAATCGATTGTACTAATCGATGTGCTCATGGATCATCAAGATTTTGTTGATTCCTTGAGTTCCAAGCAATTGTCTCGAGTATGTAGGATTGAATTTGTTGTTCCTGAAACTTTTTCTCAGTTGACAATGTTAGATGTATTTCAAATTGGATGCTTGTCAATAACATCAAAAACGAACATATGTCTAACATATTCTTGTCCAATTAGGATTTTTAACCAATCTTGTGCATCCAATAAGTTCATTTGTGTCATTGGATTAACATTTAGGTCATTTTCGTCCTCCCTAGGCATATTCTTGTCCAATTAGGGTTTTTAACCAATCTTGTGCATCCAATAGGTGTGTTTGTGTCATTGGATGATCAATTAGGTCATTTTCGTCCTCCCTATGCTTATTCTTGTCCAATTAGGGTTTTTAACCAATCTTGTGCATCCAATAAGTTCATTTGTGTCATTGAATTAATATTTAGGTCATTTTCGTCCTCCCTAGGCATATTCTTGACCAATTAAGGTTTTTAACCAATCTTGTGCATCCAATAGGTGTGTTTGTCTCACTGGATGATCAATTAGGTCATTTTCGTCCTCCATAGGCTTATTCTTGGCCAATTAGGGTTTTTAACCAATCTTGTGCATCCAATAGGTGTGTTTGTGTCATTGGATGATCAATTAGGTCATTTTCGTCCTCCCTAGGCTTATTCTTGTCCAATTAGGGTTTTTAACCAATCTTGTGCATCCAATAAGTTCATTTGTGTCATTGGATTAACATTTAGGTCATTTTCGTCCTCCTTAGGCATATTCTTGTTCAATTAGGGTTTTGAATCAATCTTGTGCAACCAATAGGTGTGTTTGTGTCATTGGATGATCAATTAGGTCATTTTCTTCCTCCCTAGGCTTATTCTTGTCCAATTAGGGTTTTTAACCAATCTTGTGCATCCAATAGGTGTGTTTGTGTCATTGGATGATCAATTAGGTCATTTTCGTCCTCCCTGGGCTTATTCTTGTCCAATTAGGGTTTTTAACCAATCTTGTGCATCCAATAAGTTCATTTGTGTCATTGGATTAACATTTAGGTCATTTTCGTCCTCCTTAGGCATATTCTTGTCCAATTAGGGTTTTTAACCAATCTTGTGCATCGAATAGGTGTGTTTGTGTCATTGGATGATCAATTAGGTCATTTTCGTTCTCCCTAGGCTTATTCTTGTCCAATTAGGGTTTTTAACCAATCTTGTGCATCCAATAAGTTTGTTTGTGTCATTGGATGATCAATTAGGTCATTTTCGTCCTCCCTAGGCATATTCTTGTCCAACTAGGGTTTTGAACCAATCTTGTGCATCCAATAGGTGTGTTTGTGTCATTCGATGATCAATTAGGTCATTTTCGTCCTCCCTAGGCTTATTCTTGTCCAATTAGGGTTTTTAACCAATCTTGTGCATCCAATAAGTTCATTTGTGTCATTGGATTAACATTTAGGTCATTTTCGTCCTCCTTAGGCATATTCTTGTCCAATTAGGGTTTTTAACCAATCTTGTGCATCCAATAGGTGGGTTTGTGTCATTGGATGATCAATTAGGTCATTTTCGTCCTCCCTAGGCTTATTCTTGTCCAATTAGGGTTTTTAACCAATCTTGTGCATCGAATAGGTGTGTTTGTGTCATTGGATGATCAATTAGGTCATTTTCGTTCTCCCTAGGCTTATTCTTGTCCAATTAGGGTTTTTAACCAATCTTGTGCATCCAATAAGTTTGTTTGTGTCATTGGATGATCAATTAGGTCATTTTTGTCCTCCCTAGGCATATTCTTGTCCAACTAGGGTTTTTAACCAATCTTGTGCATCCAATAGGTGTGTTTGTGTCATTGGATGATCAATTAGGTCATTTTCGTCCTCCCTAGGCTTATTCTTGTCCAATTAGGGTTTTTAACCAATCTTGTGCATCGAATAGGTGTGTTTGTGTCATTGGATGATCAATTAGGTCATTATCGTCCTCCTTAGGCTTATTCTTGTCCAATTAGGGTTTTTAACCAATCTTGTGCATCCAATAAGTTCATTTGTTTCATTGGATTAACAATTAGGTCATTTTCGTCCTCCCTAGGCATATTCTTGCCCAATTAGGGTTTTTAACCAATCTTGTCCATCCAATAAGTTCATTTGTGTCATTGGATTAACATTTAGGTCATTTTCGTCCTCCCTAGGCTTATTCTTGTCCAATTAGGGTTTTTAACCAATCTTGTGCATCCAATAAGTTTGTTTGTGTCATTGGATGATCAATTAGGTCATTTTTGTCCTCCCTAGGCATATTCTTGTCCAACTAGGGTTTTTAACCAATCTTGTGCATCCAATAGGTGTGTTTGTGTCATTGGATGATCAATTAGGTCATTTTCGTCCTCCCTAGGCTTATTCTTGTCCAATTAGGGTTTTTAACCAATCTTGTGCATCGAATAGGTGTGTTTGTGTCATTGGATGATCAATTAGGTCATTTTCGTCTTTCCATATTCTTGTCCAATTAGGGTTTTTAACCAGTCTTGTGCATCCAATAGGTGTGTTTGTGTCATTGGATGATCAATTAGGTCATTTTCGTCCTCCCTAGGCTTATTCTTGTCCAATTAGGGTTTTTAACCAATCTTGTGCATCCAATAAGTTCATTTGTGTCATTGGATTAACATTTAGGTCATTTTCGTCCTCCCTAGGCATATTCTTGGCCAATTAGGGTTTTTAACCATTCTTGTGCATCCAATAGGTGTGTTTGTGTCATTGGATGATCAATTAGGTCATTTTCGTCCTCCCTAGGCTTATTCTTGTCCAATTATGGTTTTTAACCAATCTTGTGCATCCAATAGGTGTGTTTGTGTCATTGGATGATCAAGTAGGTCATTTTCGTCCTACCTAGGCATATTCTTGTCCAATTAGGGTTTTTAACCAATCTTGTGCATCCAATAGCTGTGTTTGTGTCATTGGATGATCAATTAGGTCATTTTCGTCCTCCCTAGGCTTATTCTTGTCCAATTAGGGTTTTTAACCAATCTTGTGCATCCAATAAGTTTGTTTGTGTCATTGGATGATCAATTAGGTCATTTTCGTCCTCCCTAGGTATATTCTTGTCCAACAAGGGTTTTTAACCAATCTTGTGCAACCAATAGATGTGTTTGTGTCTTTGGATGATCAATTAGGTCATTTTCGTCCTCCCTAGGCTTATTCTTGTCCAATTAGGGTTTTTAACCAATCTTGTGCATCCAATAGGTGTGTTTGTGTCATTGGTTGATCAATTAGGTCATTTTCGTCCTCCCTAGGCTTATTCTTGTCCAATTAGGGTTTTTAACCAATCTTGTGCATCCAATAGGTGTGTTTGTGTCATTATATGATCAATTAGGTCATTTTCGTCCTCCCTAGGCTTATTCTTGTCCAATTAGGATTTTTAACCAATCTTGTGCATCCAATAAGTTTGTTTATGTCATTGAATTAATATTTAGGTCATTTTCGTCCTCCCTAGGCATATTCTTGTCCAATTAGGGTTTTTAACCAATCTTGTGCATCCAATAGGTGTGTTTGTGTCATTGGATGATCAATTAGGTCATTTTCGTCCTCCCTAGGCTTATTCTTGTCCAATTAGGGTTTTTAACCAATCTTGTGCATCCAATAAGTTCATTTGTGTCATTGGATTAACATTTAGGTCATATCAGTCCTCCCTAGGCATATTCTTGTCCAATTAGCGTTTTTAACCAATCTTGTGCATCCAATAAGTTCATTTGTGTTATTGGATTAACATTTAGGTCATATTCGTCCTCTCTAGGCATATTCTTGTCCAATTTGGGTTTTTAACCAATCTTGTGCATCCAATTACTTTGTTTGTGTCATTGAATTAATATTTAGGTCATTTTCGTCCTGCCTAGGGATATTCTTGTCCAATTAGGGTTTTTAACCAATCTTGTGCATCCAATAGGTGTGTTTGTGTCATTGGATGATCAATTAGGTCATTTTCGTCCTCCCTAGGCTTATTCTTGTCCAATTAGGGTTTTTAACCAATCTTGTGCATCCAATAAGTTCATTTGTGTCATTGGATTAACATTTAGGTCATTTTTGTCCTCCCTAGGCATATTCTTGTCGAATTAGGGTTTTTAACCAATCTTGTGCATCCAATAGGTGTGTTTGTGTCATTGGATGATCAATTAGGTCATTTTCGTCCTCCCTTGGCTTATTCTTGTCCAATTAGGGTTTTTAACCAATCTTGTGCATCCAATAACTTTGTTTGTGTCATTGAATTAATATTTAGGTCATTTTTGTCATCCCTAGGCATATTCTTGTCCAATTAGCGTTTTTAACCAATCTTGTGCATCCAATAGGTGTGTTTGTGTCATTGGATGATCAATTAGGTCATTTTCGTCCTCCCTAGGCTTATTCTTGTCCAATTAGGGTTTTTAACCAATCTTGTGCATCCAATAAGTTCATTTGTGTCATTGGATGATCAATTAGGTCATTTTCGTCCTCCCTAGGCATATTCTTGTCCAACTAGGGTTTTTAACCAATCTTGTGCATCCAATGGGTGTGTTTGTGTCATTGGATGATCAATTAGGTCATTTTCGTCCTCCCTAGGCTTATTCTTGTCCAATTAGGGTTTTTAACCAATCTTGTGCATCCAATAAGTTTGTTTGTGTCATTGGATGATCAATTAGGTCATTTTCGTCCTCCCTAGGCTTATTCTTTTCCAATTAGGGTTTTTAACCAATCTTGTGCATCGAATAGGTGTGTTTGTGTCATTGGATGATCAATTAGGTCATTTTCGTCCTCCCTAGGCTTATTCTTGTCCAATTAGGGTTTTTAACCAATCTTGTGCATCCAATAAGTTTGTTTGTGTCATTGGATGATCAATTAGGTCATTTTCGTCCTCCCTAGGCATATTCTTGTCCAACTAGGGTTTTGAACCAATCTTGTGCATCCAATAAGTTTGTTTGTGTCATTGGATGATCAATTAGGTCATTTTCGTCCTCCCTAGGCTTATTCTTGTCCAATTAGGGTTTTTAACCAATCTTGTGCATCCAATAAGTTCATTTGTGTCATTGGATTAACATTTAGGTCATTTTCGTCCTCCTTAGGCATATTCTTGTCCAATTAGGGTTTTTAACCAATCTTGTGCATCCAATAGGTGTGTTTGTGTCATTGGATGATCAATTGGGTCATTTTCGTGCTCCCTAGGCTTATTCTTGTCCAATTAGGGTTTTTAACCAATCTTGTGCATCCAATAAGTTCATTTGTGTCATTGGATGATCAATTAGGTCATTTTCGTCCTCCCTAGGCTTATTCCTGTCCAATTAGGGTTTTTAACCAATCTTGTGCATCCAATAAGTTGAGTTGTGTCATTGGATTAACATTTAGGTCATTTTCGTCCTCCCTAGGCATATTCTTGCCCAATTAGGGTTTTTAACTAATCTTGTGCATCCAATAGGTGTGTTTGTGTCATTGGATGATCAAATAGGTCATTTTCGTCCTCCCTAGGCATATTCTTGTCCAACTAGGGTTTTCAACCAATCTTGTGCATCGAATAGGTGTGTTTGTGTTATTGGATGATCAATTAGGTCATTATCGTCCTCCCTAGGCTTATTCTTGTCCAATTAGGGTTTTTAACCAATCTTGTGCATCCAATAAGTTCATTTGTGTCATTGGATTAACATTTAGGTCATTTTCGTCCTCCCTAGGCATATTCTTGCCCAATTAGGGTTTTTAACCAATCTTGTCCATCCAATAAGTTCATTTGTGTCATTGGATTAACATTTAGGTCATTTTCGTCCTCCCTAGGCTTATTCTTGTCCAATTAGGGTTTTTAACCAATCTTGTGCATCCAATAAGTTTGTTTGTGTCATTGGATGATCAATTAGGTCATTTTTGTCCTCCCTAGGCATATTCTTGTCCAACTAGGGTTTTTAACCAATCTTGTGCATCCAATAGGTGTGTTTGTGTCATTGGATGATCAATTAGGTCATTTTCGTCCTCCCTAGGCTTACTCTTGTCCAATTAGGGTTTTTAACCAATCTTGTGCATCGAATAGGTGTGTTTGTGTCATTGGATGATCAATTAGGTCATTTTCGTCCTCCCTAGGCTTATTCTTGTCCAATTAGGGTTTTTAACTAATCTTGTGCATCCAATAAGTTGAGTTGTGTCATTGGATTAACATTTAGGTCATTTTCGTCCTCCCTAGGCATATTCTTGCCCAATTAGGGTTTTTAACCAATCTTGTGCATCCAATAGGTGTGTTTGTGTCATTGGATGATCAATTAGGTCATTTTCGTCCTCCCTAGGCATATTCTTGTCCAACTAGGGTTTTCAACCAATCTTGTGCATCGAATAGGTGTGTTTGTGTCATTGGATGATCAATTAGGTCATTATCGTCCTCCCTAGGCTTATTCTTGTCCAATTAGGGTTTTTAACCAATCTTGTGCATCCAATAAGTTCATTTGTGTCATTGGATTAAAAATTAGGTCATTTTCGTCCTCCCTAGGCATATTCTTGCCCAATTAGGGTTTTTAACAAATCTTGTCCATCCAATAAGTTCATTTGTGTCATTGGATTAACATTTAGGTCATTTTCGTCCTCCCTAGGCTTATTCTTGTCCAATTAGGGTTTTTAACCAATCTTGTGCATCCAATAAGTTTGTTTGTGTCATTGGATGATCAATTAGGTCATTTTCGTCCTCCCTAGGCATATTCTTGTCCAACTAGGGTTTTGAACCAATCTTGTGCATCCAATAGGTGTGTTTGTGTCATTGGATGATCAATTAGGTCATTTTCGTCCTCCCTAGGCTTATTCTTGTCCAATTAGGGTTTTTAACCAATCTTGTGCATCCAATAAGTTCATTTGTGTCATTGGATTAACATTTAGGTCATTTTCGTTCTCCTTAGGCATATTCTTGTCCAATTAGGTTTTTTAACTAATCTTGTGCATCCAATAGGTGTGTTTTTGTCATTGGATGATCAATTTAGGTCATTTTCGTTCTCCCTAGGCATATTCTTGTTCAATTAGGGTTTTTAATCAATCTTGTGCATCCAATAGGTGTGTTTGTGTCATTGGATGATCAATTAGGTCATTTTCGTCCTCCCTAGGCATATTCTTGCCCAATTAGGGTTTTTAACCAATCTTGTCCATCCAATAAGTTCATTTGTGTCATTGGATTAACATTTAGGTCATTTTCGTCCTCCCTAGGCTTATTCTTGTCCAATTAGGGTTTTTAACCAATCTTGTGCATCCAATAAGTTTGTTTGTGTCATTGGATGATCAATTAGGTCATTTTCGTCCTGCCTAGGCATATTCTTGTCCAACTAGGGTTTTTAACCAATCTTGTGCATCCAATAGGTGTGTTTGTGTCATTGGATGATCAATTAGGTCATTTTCGTCCTCCCTAGGCATATTCTTGTCCAATTATCGTTTTTAACCAATCTTGTGCAACCAATAGGTGTGTTTGTGTCATTGGATTAACATTTAGGTCATTTTCGTCCTCCCTAGGCTTATTCTTGTCCAATTAGGGTTTTTAACCAATCTTGTGCATCCAATAAGTTCATTTGTGTCATTGGATGATCATTTAGGTCATTTTCGTCCTCCCTAGGCTTATTCTTGTCCAATTAGGGTTTTTAACCAATCTTGTCCATCCAATAAGTTGAGTTGTGTCATTGGATGATCAATTAGGTCATTTTCGTCCTCCCTAGGCTTATTCTTGTCCAATTAGGGTTTTTAACCAATCTTGTGCATCCAATAAGTTGAGTTGTGTCATTGGATTAACATTTAGGTCATTTTCGTCCTCCTTATGCTTATTCTAGTCCAATTAGGGTTTTTAACCAATCTTGTGCATCCAATAGGTGTGTTTGTGTCATTGGATGATCAATTAGGTCATTTTCGTGCTCCCTAGGCTTATTCTTGTCCAATTAGGGTTTTTAACCAATCTTGTGCATCCAATAAGTTCATTTATGTCATTGGATGATCAATTAGGTCATTTTCGTCCTCCCTAGGCATATTCTTGTCCAACTAGGGTTTTTAACCAATCTTGTGCATCCAATAGGTGTGTTTGTGTCATTGGATGATCAATTAGGTCATTTTCGTCCTCCCTAGGCTTATTCTTGTCCAATTAGGGTTTTTAACCAATCTTGTGCATCCAATAAGTTCATTTGTGTCATTGGATTAACATTTAGGTCATTTTCGTTCTCCCCAGGCATATTCTTGTCCAATTAGGGTTTTCAACCAATCTTGTGCATCCTATAGGTGTGTTTGTGTCATTGGATGATCAATTTAGGTCATTTTCGTTCTCCCTAGGCATATTCTTGTCCAATTAGGGTTTTTAACCAATCTAGTGCATCCAATTGGTGTGTTTGTGTCATTGGATGTTCAATTTAGGTCATTTTCGTTCTCCCTAGGCATATTCTTGTCCAATTAGGGTTTTTAATCAATCTTGTGCATCCAATAGGTGTGTTTGTGTCATTGGATGATCAATTAGGTCATTTTCGTCCTCCCTAGGCATATTCTTGTCCAACTAGGGTTTTCAACCAATCTTGTGCATCGAATAGGTGTGTTTGTGTCATTGGATGATCAATTAGGTCATTTTCGTGCTCCCTAGGCTTATTCTTGTCCAATTAGGGTTTTTAACCAATCTTGTGCATCCAATAAGTTCATTTGTGTTATTGGATGATCAATTAGGTCATTTTCGTCCTCCCTAGGCTTATTCTTGTCCAATTAGGGTTTTTAACCAATCTTGTGCATCCAATAAGTTGAGTTGTGTCATTGGATTAACATTTAGGTCATTTTCGTCCTCCCTAGGCTTATTCTTGTCCAATTAGGGTTTTTAACCAATCTTGTGCATCCAATAGGTGTGTTTGTGTCATTTGATGATCAATTAGGTCATTTTCGTCCTCCATAGGCTTATTCTTGTCCAATTAGGGTTTTTAACCAATCTTGTGCATCCAATAAGTTGAGTTGTGTCATTGGATTAACATTTAGGTCATTTTCGTCCTCCTTAGGCTTATTCTTGTCCAATTAGGGTTTTTAACCAATCTTGTGCATCCAATAGGTGTGTTTGTGTCATTGGATGATCAATTAGGTCATTTTCGTCCTCCCTAGGCATATTCTTGTCCAACTATGGTTTTCAACCAATCTTGTGCATCGAATAGATGTGTTTGTGTCATTGGATGATCAATTAGGTCATTATCGTCCTCCCTAGGCTTATTCTTGTCCAATTAGGGTTTTTAACCAATCTTGTGCATCCAATAAGTTCATTTGTGTCATTGGATTAACATTTAGGTCATTTTCGTTCTCCCTAGGCATATTCTTGTCCAATTAGGGTTTTTAACCAATCTTGTGCATCCAATAAGTGTGTTTGTGTCATTGGATGATCAATTTAGGTCATTTTCGTTCTCCCTAGGCATATTCTTGTCCAATTAGGGTTTTTAATCAATCTTGTGCATCCAATAGGTGTGTTTGTGTCATTGGATGATCAATTTGGTCATTTTCGTCCTCCCTAGGCATATTCTTTTCCAATTAGGGTTTTAAACCAATCTTGTGCATCCAATAGGTGTGTTTGTGTCATTGGATGATCAATTAGGTCATTTTCGTCCTCCCTAGGCATATTCTTGTCCAACTAGGGTTTTCAACCAATCTTGTGCATCGAATAGGTGTGTTTGTGTCATTGGATGATCAATTAGGTCATTATCGTCCTCCATAGGCTTATTCTTGTCCAATTAGGGTTTTTAACCAATCTTGTGCATCGAATAGGTGTGTTTGTGTCATTGGATGATCAATTAGGTCATTTTCGTCCTCCCTAGGCTTATTCTTGTCCAATTAGGGTTTTTAACCAATCTTGTGCATCCAATAAGTTTGTTTGTGTCATTGGATGATCAATTAGGTCATTTTCGTCCTCCCTAGGCATACTCTTGTCCAACTAGGGTTTTGAACCAATATTGTGCATCCAATAGGTGTGTTTGTGTCATTGGATGATCAATTAGGTCATTTTCGTCCTCCCTAGGCTTATTCTTGTCCAATTAGGGTTTTTAACCAATCTTGTGCATCCAATAGGTGTGTTTGTGTCATTGGATGATCAATTAGGTCATTTTCGTCCTCCCTAGGCTTATTCTATCCAATAAGTTCATTTGTGTCATTGGATGATCAATTAGGTCATTTTCGTCCTCCTTAGGCATATTCTTGTCCAACTAGGGTTTTTAACCAATCTTGTGCATCCAATAAGTTCATTTGTGTCATTGGATGATCAATTAGGTCATTTTCGTCCTCCCTAGGCATATTCTTGTCCAACTAGGGTTTTTAACCAATCTTGTGCATCCAATAGGTGTGTTTGTGTCATTGGATGATCAATTAGGTCATTTTCGTCCTCCCTAGGCTTATTCTTGTCCAATTAGGGTTTTTAACCAATCTTGTGCATCCAATAAGTTTGTTTGTGTCATTGGATTAATATTTAGGTCATTTTCGTCCTCCCTAGGCATATTCTTGTCCAACTAGGGTTTTTAACCAATCTTGTGCATCCAATAGGTGTGTTTGTGTCATTGGATGATCAATTAGGTCATTTTCGTCCTCCCTAGGCTTATTCTTGTCCAATTAGGGTTTTTAACCAATCTTGTGCATCCAATAAGTTCATTTGTGTCATTGGATTAACATTTTGGTCATTTTCGTCCTCCCTTGGCATATTCTTGTCCAATTAGGGTTTTTAACCAATCTTGTGCATTCAATAGGTGTGTTTGTGTCATTGGATGATCAATTAGGTCATTTTCGTCCTCCCTAGGCTTATTCTTGTCCAATTAGGGGTTTTAACCAATCTTGTGAATCCAATAAGTTCATTTGTGTTATTGGATGATCAATTAGGTCATTTTCGTCCTCCCTAGGCATATTCTTGTCCAACTAGGGTTTTTAACCAATCTTGTGCATCCAATAGGTGTGTTTGTGTCATTGGATGATCAATTAGGTCATTTTCGTCCTCCCTAGGCTTATTCTTGTCCAATTAGGGTTTTTAACCAATCTTGTGCATCCAATAAGTTGAGTTGTGTCATTGGATTAACATTTAGGTAATTTTCGTCCTCCCTAGGCATATTCTTGCCCAATTAGGGTTTTTAACCAATCTTTTGCATCAAATAGGTGTGTTTGTGTCATTGGATGATCAATTAGGTCATTTTCGTCCTCCCTAGGCATATTCTTGTCCAACTAGGGTTTTCAACCAATCTTGTGCATCGAATAGGTGTGTTTGTGTCATTGGATGATCAATTAGGTCATTATCGTCCTCCCTAGGCTTATTCTTGTCCAATTAGGGTTTTTAACCAATCTTGTGCATCCAATAAGTTCATTTGTGTCATTGGATTAACATTTAGGTCATTTTCGTCCTCCCTAGGCATATTCTTGGCCAATTAGGGTTTTTAACCAATCTTGTGCTTCCAATAGGTGTGTTTGTGTCATTGGATGATCAATTAGGTCATTTTCGTCCTCCCTAGGCTTATTCTTGTCCAATTAGGGTTTTTAACCAATCTTGTGCATCCAATAAGTTCATTAGTGTCATTGAATGATCAATTAGGTCATTTTCGTCCTCCCTAGGCATATTCTTGTCCAACTAGGGTTTTTAACCAATCTTGTGCATCCAATAGGTGTGTTTGTGTCATTGGATGATCAATTAGGTCATTTTCGTCCTCCCTAGGCTTATTCTTGTCCAATTAGGTTTTTGACCAATCTTGTGCATCCAATAGGTGTGTTTGTGTCATTGGATGATCAATTAGGTCATTTTCGTCCTCCCTAGGCTTATTCTTGTCCAATTAGGGTTTTTAACCAATCTTGTGCATCCAATAAGTTCATTTGTGTCATTGGATGATCAATTAGGTCATTTTCGTCCTCCCTAGGCATATTCTTGTCCAACTAGGGTTTTTAACCAATCTTGTGCAGCCAATAGGTGTGTTTGTGTCATTGGATGATCAATTAGGTCATTTTCGTCCTCCCTAGGCTTATTCTTGTCCAATTAGGGTTTTTAACCAATCTTGTGCATCCAATAACTTTGTTTGTGTCATTGAATTAATATTTAGGTCATTTTCCTCCTCCCTAGGCATATTCTTGTCCAATTATGGTTTTTAACCAATCTTGTGCATCCAATAAGTTCATTTGTGTCATTGGATGATGAATTAGGTCATTTTCGTCCTCCCTAGGCATATTCTTGTCCAACTAGGGTTTTTAACCAATCTTGTGCATCCAATAGGTGTGTTTGTGTCATTGGATGATCAATTAGGTCATTTTCGTCCTCCCTAGGCTTATTCTTGTCCAATTAGGGTTTTTAACCAATCTTGTGCATCCAATAAGTTCATTTGTGTCATTGGATGATCAATTAGGTCATTTTCGTCCTCCCTCGGCATATTCTTGTCCAATTAGGGTTTTTAACCAATCTTGTGCATCCAATAGGTGTGTTTGTGTCATTGGATGATCAATTAGGTCATTTTCGTCCTCCCTATGCTTATTCTTGTCCAATTAGGGTTTTTAACCAATCTTGTGCTTCCACTAGGTGTGTTTGTGTCATTGGATGATCAGTTAGGTCATTTTTGTCCTCCCTAGGCTTATTCTTGTCCAATTAGGGTTTTTAGCCAATCTTGTGCATCCAATAAGTTCATTTGTGTCATTGGATTAACATTTAGGTCATATCCGTCCTCCCTAGGCATATTCTTGTCCAATTAGGGTTTTTAACCAATCTTGTGCATCCAATAAGTTGAGTTGTGTCATTGGATTAACATTTAGGTCATTTTCGTCCTCCCTAGGCTTATTCTTGTCCAATTAGGGTTTTTAACCAATCTTGTGCATCCAATAAGTTCATTTGTGTCATTGGAGGAACATTTAGCTCATTTTCGTCCTCCCTAGTCTTATTCTTGTCCAATTAGGGTTTTTATGCAATCTTGTGCATCTAATAGGTGTGTTCGTGTCATTGGACGAACATTTAGGTCATTTTCGTCCTCCCTAGGCTTATTCTTGTCCAATTAGGGTTTTTAACCAATCTTGTGCATCCAATAGGTGTGTTTGTGTCATTGGATGATCAATTAGGTCATTTTCGTCCTCCCTTGGCTTATTCTTGTCCAATTAGGGTTTTTAACCAATCTTGTGCATCCAATAACTTTGTTTGTGTCATTGAATTAATATTTAGGTCATTTTTGTCATCCCTAGGCATATTCTTGTCCAATTAGCGTTTTTAACCAATCTTGTGCATCCAATAGGTGTGTTTGTGTCATTGGATGATCAATTAGGTCATTTTCGTCCTCCCTAGGCTTATTCTTGTCCAATTAGGGTTTTTAACCAATCTTGTGCATCCAATAAGTTCATTTGTGTCATTGGATGATCAATTAGGTCATTTTCGTCCTCCCTAGGCATATTCTTGTCCAACTAGGGTTTTTAACCAATCTTGTGCATCCAATGGGTGTGTTTGTGTCATTGGATGATCAATTAGGTCATTTTCGTCCTCCCTAGGCTTATTCTTGTCCAATTAGGGTTTTTAACCAATCTTGTGCATCCAATAAGTTTGTTTGTGTCATTGGATGATCAATTAGGTCATTTTCGTCCTCCCTAGGCTTATTCTTTTCCAATTAGGGTTTTTAACCAATCTTGTGCATCGAATAGGTGTGTTTGTGTCATTGGATGATCAATTAGGTCATTTTCGTCCTCCCTAGGCTTATTCTTGTCCAATTAGGGTTTTTAACCAATCTTGTGCATCCAATAAGTTTGTTTGTGTCATTGGATGATCAATTAGGTCATTTTCGTCCTCCCTAGGCATATTCTTGTCCAACTAGGGTTTTGAACCAATCTTGTGCATCCAATAAGTTTGTTTGTGTCATTGGATGATCAATTAGGTCATTTTCGTCCTCCCTAGGCTTATTCTTGTCCAATTAGGGTTTTTAACCAATCTTGTGCATCCAATAAGTTCATTTGTGTCATTGGATTAACATTTAGGTCATTTTCGTCCTCCTTAGGCATATTCTTGTCCAATTAGGGTTTTTAACCAATCTTGTGCATCCAATAGGTGTGTTTGTGTCATTGGATGATCAATTGGGTCATTTTCGTGCTCCCTAGGCTTATTCTTGTCCAATTAGGGTTTTTAACCAATCTTGTGCATCCAATAAGTTCATTTGTCTCATTGGATGATCAATTAGGTCATTTTCGTCCTCCCTAGGCTTATTCTTGTCCAATTAGGGTTTTTAACCAATCTTGTCCATCCAATAAGTTTGTTTGTGTCATTGGATGATCAATTAGGTCATTTTCGTCCTCCCTAGGCATATTCTTGTCCAACTAGGGTTTTGAACCAATCTTGTGCATCCAATAGGTGTGTTTGTGTCATTGGATGATCAATTAGGTCATTTTCGTCCTCCCTAGGCTTATTCTTGTCCAATTAGGGTTTTTAACCAATCTTGTGCATCCTATAAGTTCATTTGTGTCATTGGATTAACATTTAGGTCATTATCGTCCTCCCTAGGCTTATTCTTGTCCAATTAGGGTTTTTAACCAATCTTGTGCATCCAATAAGTTCATTTGTGTCATTGGATTAACAATTAGGTCATTTTCATCCTCCCTAGGCATATTCTTGCCCAATTAGGGTTTTTAACCAATCTTGTCCATCCAATAAGTTCATTTGTGTCATTGGATTAACATTTAGGTCATTTTCGTCCTCCCTAGGCTTATTCTTGTCCAATTAGGGTTTTTAACCAATCTTGTGCATCCAATAAGTTTATTTGTGTCATTGGATGATCAATTAGGCATATTCTTGTCCAATTAGGGTTTTTAACCAATCTTGTGCATCCAATAAGTGTGTTTGTGTCATTGGATGATCAATTGGGTCATTTTCGTGCCCCATAGGCTTATTCTTGTCCAATTAGGGTTTTTAACCAATCTTGTGCATCCAATAAGTTGAGTTGTGTCATTGGATTAACATTTAGGTCATTTTCGTCCTCCCTAGGCTTATTCTTGTCCAATTAGGGTTTTTAACCAATCTTGTGCATCCAATAAGTTCATTTGTGTCATTGGATTAACATTTAGGTCATTTTCGTCCTCCTTAGGAATATTCTTGTCCAATTAGGGTTTTTAACCAATCTTGTGCATCCAA
>JBBPBR010000578.1:0-16133 GCA_037974775.1 Cicer pinnatifidum | reverse complement strand
TCCTCCCTAGGCTTATTCTTGTCCAATTAGGGTTTTTAACCAATCTTGTGCATCCAATAAGTTCATTTGTGTCATTGGATTAACAATTAGGTCATTTTCATCCTCCCTAGGCATATTCTTGCCCAATTAGGGTTTTTAACCAATCTTGTCCATCCAATAAGTTCATTTGTGTCATTGGATTAACATTTAGGTCATTTTCGTCCTCCCTAGGCTTATTCTTGTCCAATTAGGGTTTTTAACCAATCTTGTGCATCCAATAAGTTTGTTTGTGTCGTTGGATGATCAATTAGGTCATTTTTGTCCTCCCTAGGCATATTCTTGTCCAACTAGGGTTTTTAACCAATCTTGTGCATCCAATAGGTGTGTTTGTGTCATTGGATGATCAATTAGGTCATTTTCGTCCTCCCTAGGCTTATTCTTGTCCAATTAGGGTTTTTAACCAATCTTGTGCATCGAATAGGTGTGTTTGTGTCATTGGATGATCAATTAGGTCATTTTCGTCCTCCCTGGGCTTATTCTTGTCCAATTAGGGTTTTTAACCAATCTTGTGCATCCAATAAGTTTGTTTGTGTCATTGGATGATCAATTAGGTCATTTTCGTCCTCCCTAGGCATATTCTTGTCCAACTAGGGTTTTGAACCAATCTTGTGCATCAAATAGGTGTGTTTGTGTCATTGGATGATCAATTAGGTCATTTTCGTCCTCCCTAGGCTTATTCTTGTCCAATTAGGGTTTTTAACCAATCTTGTGCATCCAATAAGTTCATTTGTGTCATTGGATTAACATTTAGGTCATTTTCGTCCTCCTTAGGCATATTCTTGTCCAATTAGGGTTTTTAACCAATCTTGTGCATCCAATAGGTGTGTTTGTGTCATTGGATGATCAATTGGGTCATTTTCGTGCTCCCTAGGCTTATTCTTGTCCAATTAGGGTTTTTAACCAATCTTGTGCATCCAATAATTTCATTTGTGTCATTGGATTAACATTTAGGTCATTTTCGTCCTCCCTAGGCATATTCTTGCCCAATTAGGGTTTTTAACCAATCTTGTGCATCCAATAGGTGTGTTTGTGTCATTGGATGATCAATTAGGTCATTTTCGTCCTCCCTAGGCATATTCTTGTCCAACTAGGGTTTTCAACCAATCTTGTGCATCGAAAAGGTGTGTTTGTGTCATTGGATGATCAATTAGGTCATTATCGTCCTCCCTAGGCTTATTCTTGTCCAATTAGGGTTTTTATCCAATCCTGTGCATCCAATAAGTTCATTTGTGTCATTGGATTAACAATTAGGTCATTTTGGTCCTCCCTAGGCATATTCTTGCCCAATTAGGGTTTTTAACCAATCTTGTCCATCCAATAAGTTCATTTGTGTCATTGGATTAACATTTAGGTCATTTTCGTCCTCCCTAGGCTTATTCTTGTCCAATTAGGGTTTTTAACCAATCTTGTGCATCCAATAAGTTTGTTTGTGTCATTGGATGATCAATTAGGTCATTTTTGTCCTCCCTAGGCATATTCTTGTCCAACTAGGGTTTTTAACCAATCTTGTGCATCCAATAGGTGTGTTTGTGTCATTGGATGATCAATTAGGTCATTTTCGTCCTCCCTAGGCTTATTCTTGTCCAATTAGGGTTTTTAACCAATCTTGTGCATCGAATAGGTGTGTTTGTGTCATTGGATGATCAATTAGGTCATTTTCGTCTTTCCATATTCTTGTCCAATTAGGGTTTTTAACCAGTCTTGTGCATCCAATAGGTGTGTTTGTGTCATTGGATGATCAATTAGGTCATTTTCGTCCTCCCTAGGCTTATTCTTGTCCAATTAGGGTTTTTAACCAATCTTGTGCATCCAATAATTTCATTTGTGTCATTGGATTAACATTTAGGTCATATCCGTCTTCCTTAGGCATATTCTTGACCAATTAGGGTTTTTAACCAATCTTGTGCATCCAATAGGTGTGTTTGTGTCATTGGATGATCAATTAGGTCATTTTCGTCCTCCCTAGGCTTATTCTTGTCCAATTAGGGTTTTTAACCAATCTTGTGCATCCAATAAGTTCATTTGTGTCATTGGATGATAAATTTGGTCATTTTCGTCCTCCATAGGCATATTCTTGTCCAACTAGGGTTTTAAACCAATCTTGTGCATCCAATAGGTGTGTTTGTGTCATTGGATGATCAATTAGGTCATTTTCGTCCTCCCTAGGCTTATTCTTGTCCAATTAGGGTTTTTAACCAATCTTGTGCATCCAATAGGTGTGTTTGTGTCATTGGATGATCAATTAGGTCATTTTCGTCCTCCCTAGGCTTATTCTTGTCCAATTAGGGTTTTTAACCAATCTTGTGCATCCAATAAGTTCATTTGTGTCATTGGAATAACATTTAGGTCATTTTCGTCCTCCATAGGCATATTCTTGTCCAATTAGAGTTTTTAACCATTCTTGTGCTTCCATTAAGTGTGTTTGTGTCATTGGATGATCAATTAGGTCATTTTCGTCCTCACTAGGCTTATTCTTGTCCAATTAGGGTTTTTAACCAATCTTGTGCATCCAATAGGTGTGTTTGTGTCATTGGATGATCAATTAGGTCATTTTCGTCCTCCCTAGGCTTATTCTTGTCCAATTACGGTTTTTAACCAATCTTGTGCATCCAATAAGTTCATTTGTGTCATTGGATTAACATTTAGGTCATTTTCGTTCTCCCTAGGCATATTCTTGTCCAATTAGGGTTTTTAACCAATCTTGTGCATCCAATAGGTGTGTTTGTGTCATTGGATGATCAATTTAGGTCATTTTCGATCTCCCTAGGCATATTCTTGTCTAATTAGGGTTTTTAATCAATCTTGTGCATCCAATAGGTGTGTTTGTGTCATTGGATGATCAATTAGGTCATTTTCGTCCTCCCTAGGCTTATTCTTGTCCAATTAGGGTTTTTAATCAATCTTGTGCATCCAATAGGTGTGTTTATGTCATTGGATGATCAATTAGGTCATTTTCGTCCTCCCTAGGCTTATTATTGTCCAATAAGGGTTTTTAACCAATCTTGTGCATCCAATAAGTTCATTTGTGTCATTGGATTAACATTTAGGTCATTTTCGTTCTCCCTAGGCATATTCTTGTCCAATTAGGGTTTTTAACCAATCTTGTGCATCCAATAGGTGTGTTTGTGTCATTGGATGATCAATTTAGGTCATTTTCAATCTCCCTAGGCATATTCTTGTCCAATTAGGGTTTTTAATCAATCTTGTGCATCCAATAGGTGTGTTTGTGTCATTGGATGATCAATTAGGTCATTTTCGTCCTCCTTAGGCATATTCTTGTCCAATTAGGGTTTTTAACCAATCTTGTGCATCCAATAAGTTCATTTGTGTCATTGGATTAACATTTAGGATTTTCGTCCTCCCTAGGCATATTCTTGGCCAATTAGGGTTTTTTTTACCAATCTTGTGCATCCAATAGGTGTGTTTGTGTCATTGGATGATCAATTAGGTCATTTTCGTCCTCCCTAGGCTTATTCTTGTCCAATTAGGGTTTTTAACCAATCTTGTGCATCCAATAAGTTCATTTGTGTCATTGGATGATCAATTAGGTCATTTTCGTCCTCCCTAGGAATATTCTTGTCCAACTAGGGTTTTTAACCAATCTTGTGCATCCAATAGGTGTGTTTGTGTCATTGGATAATCAATTAGGTCATTTTCGTCCTCCCTAGGCTTATTCTTGTCCAATTAGGGTTTTTAACCAATCTTGTGCATCCAATAAGTTGAGTTGTGTCATTGGATTATCATTTAGGTCATTTTCGTCCTCCCTAGGCTTATTCTTGTCCAATTAGGGTTTTTAACCAATCTTGTGCATCCAATAGGTGTGTTTATGTCATTGGATGATCAATTAGGTCATTTTCGTCCTCCCTAGGCTTATTCTTGCCCAATTAGGGTTTTTAACCAATCTTGTCCATCCAATAAGTTGAGTTGTGTCATTGGATTAACATTTAGGTCATTTTCGTCCTCCCTAGGCTTATTCTTGTCCAATTAGGATTTTTAACCAATCTTGTGCATCCAATAAGTTTGTTTGTGTCATTGGATGATCAATTATGTCATTTTCGTCCTCCCTAGGCATATTCTAGTCCAACTAGGGTTTTTAACCAATCTTGTGCATCCAATAGGTGTGTTTGTGTCATTGGATGATCAATTAGGTCATTTTCGTCCTCCCTAGGCTTATTCTTGTCCAATTAGGGTTTTTAACCAATCTTGTGCATCCAATAAGTTCATTTGTGTCATTGGATTAACATTTAGGTCATTTTCGTTCTCCCTAGGCATATTCTTGTCCAATTAGGGTTTTTAACCAATCTTGTGCATCCAATAAGTGTGTTTGTGTCATTGGATGATCAATTGGGTCATTTTCGTGCCCCATAGGCTTATTCTTGTCCAATTAGGGTTTTTAACCAATCTTGTGCATCCAATAAGTTGAGTTGTGTCATTGGATTAACATTTAGGTCATTTTCGTCCTCCCTAGGCTTATTCTTGTCCAATTAGGGTTTTTAACCAATCTTGTGCATCCAATAAGTTCATTTGTGTCATTGGATTAACATTTAGGTCATTTTCGTCCTCCTTAGGAATATTCTTGTCCAATTAGGGTTTTTAACCAATCTTGTGCATCCAATAGGTGTGTTTGTGTCATTGGATGATCAATTGGGTCATTTTCGTGCTCCCTAGGCTTATTCTTGTCCAATTAGGGTTTTTAACCAATCTTGTGCATCCAATAAGTTCATTTGTCTCATTGGATGATCAATTAGGTCATTTTCGTCCTCCCTAGGCTTATTCTTGTCCAATTAGGGTTTTTAACCAATCTTGTGCATCCAATAAGTTCATTTGTGTCATTGGATTAACAATTAGGTCATTTTCATCCTCCCTAGGCATATTCTTGCCCAATTAGGGTTTTTAACCAATCTTGTCCATCCAATAAGTTCATTTGTGTCATTGGATTAACATTTAGGTCATTTTCGTCCTCCCTAGGCTTATTCTTGTCCAATTAGGGTTTTTAACCAATCTTGTGCATCCAATAAGTTTATTTGTGTCATTGGATGATCAATTAGGTCATTTTTGTCCTCCCTAGGCATATTCTTGTCCAACTAGGGTTTTTAACCAATCTTGTGCATCCAATAGGTGTGTTTGTGTCATTGGATGATCAATTAGGTCATTTTCGTCCTCCCTAGGCTTATTCTTGTCCAATTAGGGTTTTTAACCAATCTTGTGCATCCAATAGGTGTGTTTGTATCATTGGATGATAAATTAGGTCATTTTCGTCCCCCCTAGGCTTATTCTTGTCCAATTAGGGTTTTTAACCAATCTTGTGCATCCAATAAGTTTGTTTGTGTCATTGAATTAATATTTAGGTCATTTTCGTCCTCCCTAGGCATATTCTTGTCCAATTAGGGTTTTTAACCAATCTTGTGCATCCAATAGGAGTGTTTGTGTCATTGGATGATCAATTAGGTCATTTTCGTCCTCCCTAGGCATATTCTTGTCCAATTAGGGTTTTTAACCAATCTTGTGTATCCAATAGGTGTGTTTATCTCATTGGATGATCAATTAGGTCATTTTCGTCCTCCCTAGGCTTATTCTTGTCCAATTAGGGTTTTTAACCAATCTTGTGCATCCAATAGGTGTGTTTGTGTCATTGGATGATCAATTAGGTCATTTTCGTCCTCCCTAGGCTTATTCTTGTCCAATTAGGGTTTTTAACCAATCTTGTGCATCCAATAACTTTGTTTGTGTCATTGAATTAATATTTAGGTCATTTTCGTCCTCCCTAGGCATATTCTTGTCCAACTAGGGTTTTTAACCAATCTTGTGCATCCAATAGGTGTGTTTGTGTCATTGGATGATCAATTAGGTCATTTTCGTCCTCCCTAGGCTTATTCTTGTCCTATAAGGGTTTTTAACCAATGTTGTGCATCCAATAAGTTCATTTGTGTCATTGGATTAACATTTAGGTCATCTTCGTCCTCCCTAGGCATATTCTTGTCCAATTAGGGTTTTTAACCAATCTTGTGCTTCCAATAGGTGTGTTTGTGTCATTGGATGATCAATTAGGTCATTTTCGTCCTCCCTAGGCTTATTCTTGGCCAATTAGGGCTTTTAACAAATCTTGTGCATCCAATAACTTTGTTTGTGCCATTCAATTGATATTTAGGTCATTTTCGTCATCCCTAGGCATATTCTTGTCCAATTAGTGTTTTTAACCAATCTTGTGCATCCAATAGGTGTGTTTGTGTCATTGGATGATCAATTAGGTCATTTTCGCCCTCCCTAGGCTTATTCTTGTCCAATTAGGGTTTTTAACCAATCTTGTGCATCCAATAAGTTCATTTGTGTCATTGGATTAACAGTTAGGTCATTTTCGTCCTCCCTAGGCATATTCTTGTCCAATTAGGGTTTTTATCCAATCTTGTGCTTCCAATTGGAGTGTTTGTGTCATTGGATGATCAATTAGGTCATTTTCGTCCTCCCTAGGCTTATTCTTGTCCAATTATGGTTTTTAACCAATCTTGTGCATCCAATAAGTTCATTTGTGTCATTGGATGATCAATTAGGTCATTTTCGTCCTCCCTAGGCATATTCTTGTCCAACTAGGGTTTTAAACCAATCTTGTGCATCTAATAGGTGTGTTTGTGTCATTGGATGATAAATTAGGTCATTTTCGTCCTCCCTAGGCTTATTCTTGTCCAATTAGGGTTTTTAACCAATCTTGTGCATCCAATAGGTGTGTTTGTGTCATTGGATGATCAATTAGGTCATTTTCGTCCTCCCTAGGCTTATTCTTGTCCAATTAGGGTTTTTAACCAATCTTGTGCATCCAATAAGTTTGTTTGTGTCATTGGATTAATATTTAGGTCATTTTCGTCCTCCCTAGGCATATTCTTGTCCAACTAGGGTTTTTAACCAATCTTGTGCATCCAATAGGTGTGTTTGTGTCATTGGATGATCAATTAGGTCATTTTCGTCCTCCCTAGGCTTATTCTTGTCCAATTAGGGTTTTTAACCAATCTTGTGCATCCAATAAGTTCATTTGTGTCATTGGATTAACATTTAGGTCATTTTCGTCCTCCCTAGGCATATTCTTGTCCAATTAGAGTTTTAGACAAAACTTGTGCATCCAATAGGTGTGTTTGGGTCATTGGATGATCAATTAGGTTATTTTCGTCCTCCATAGACTTATTCTTGTCCAATTAGGGTTTTTAACTAATTTTGTGCAACCAATAAGTTCATTTGTGTCATTGGATGATCAATTAGGTCATTTTCGTCTTCCCTAGGCACATTCTTATCCAATTAGGGTTTTTAACCAATCTTGTGCATCCAATAGGTGTGTTTGTGTCATTGGATGATCAATTAGGTCATTTTCGTCCTCCCTAGGCTTATTCTTGTCCAATTAGGGTTTTTAACCAATCTTGTGCATCCAATAGGTGTGTTTGTGTCATTGGATGATCAATTAGGTCATTTTCGTCCTCCCTAGGCTTATTCTTGTCCAATTAGGGTTTTTAACCAATCTTGTGCATCTAATAAGTTTATTTGTGTCATTGGATGATCAATTAGGTCATTTTCGTCCTCCCTAGGCATATTCTTGTCCAACTAGGGTTTTTAACCAATCTTGTGCATCCAATAGGTGTGTTTGTGTCATTGGATGATCAATTAGGTCATTTTCGTCCTCCCTAGGCTTATTCTTGTCCAATTAGGGTTTTTAACCAATATTGTGCATCCAATAACTTTGTTTGTGTCATTGAATTAATATTTAGGTCATTTTCTTCTTCCCTAGGCATATTCTTGTCCAATTAGGGTTTTTAACCAATCTTGTGCATCCAATAGGTGTGTTTGTGTCATTGGATGATCAATTAGGTCATTTTCGTCCTCCCTAGGCTTATTCTTGTCCAATTAGGGTTTTTAACCAATCTTGTGCATCCAATAGGTGTGTGTTTGTGTCATTGGATGATCAATTAGGTCATTTTCGTCCACCCTAGGCATATTCTTGTCCAATTAGGGTTTTTAACCAATCTTGTGCATCCAATAGGTGTGTTTGTGTCATTGGATGATCAATTAGGTCATTTTCGTCCTCCCTAGACTTATTCTTGTCCAATTAGGGGTTTTAACCAATCTTGTGCATCCAATAACTTTGTTTGTGTCATTGAATTAATATTTAGGTCATTCTCGTCCTACCTAGGCGTATTCTTTTCCAATTAGGGTTTTTAACCAATCTTGTGCATCCAATAGGTGTGTTTGTGTCATTGGATGATCAATTAGGTTATTTTCGTCATTCCTAGGCTTATTCTTGTCCAATTAGGGTTTTTAACCAATCTTGTGCATCCAATAAGTTCATTTGTGTCATTGGATTAACATTTAGGTCATTTTCGTCCTCCCTAAGCATATTCTTGTCCAATTACGGTTTTTAACCAATCTTGTGCATCCAACAGGTGTGTTTGTGTCATTGGATGATCAATTAGGTCATTTTCGTCCTTTCTATGCTTATTCTTGTCCAATTAGGGTTTTTAACCAATCTTGTGCATCCAATAAGTTCATTTGTGTCATTGGATGATCAATTAGGTCATTTTCATCCTCCCTAGGCATATTCTTGTCCAATTAGGGTTTTTAACCAATCTTGTGCATCCAATAGGTGTGTTTGTGTCATTGGATGATCAATTAGGTCATTTTCGTCCTCCCTAGGCTTATTCTTGTCCAATTAGGGTTTTTAACCAATCTTGTGCATCCAATAGGTGTGTTTGTGTCATTGGATGATCAATTAGGTCATTTTCGTCCTCCCTAGACTTATTCTTGTCCAATTAGGGGTTTTAACCAATCTTGTGCATCCAATAACTTTGTTTGTGTCATTGAATTAATATTTAGGTCATTTTCGTCCTACCTAGGCGTATTCTTTTCCAATTAGGGTTTTTAACCAATCTTGTGCATCCAATAGGTGTGTTTGTGTCATTGGATGATCAATTAGGTTATTTTCGTCCTTCCTAGGCTTATTCTTGTCCAATTAGGGTTTTTAACCAATCTTGTGCATCCAATAAGTTCATTTGTGTCATTGGATTAACATTTAGGTCATTTTCGTCCTCCCTAAGCATATTCTTGTCCAATTACGGTTTTTAACCAATCTTGTGCATCCAATAGGTGTGTTTGTGTCATTGGATGATCAATTAGGTCATTTTCGTCCTTTCTATGCTTATTCTTGTCCAATTAGGGTTTTTAACCAATCTTGTGCATCCAATAAGTTCATTTGTGTCATTGGATGATCAATTAGGTCATTTTCGTCCTCCCTAGGCATATTCTTGTCCAACTAGGGTTTTTAACCAATCTTGTGCTTCCAATAGGTGTGTTTGTCTCATTGGATGATCAATTAGGTCATTTTCGTCCTCCCTAGGCATATTCTTGTCCAACTAGGGTTTTTAACCAATCTTGTGCATCCAATAGGTGTGTTTGTGTCATTGGATGATCAATTAGGTCATTTTCGTCCTCCCTAGGCTTATTCTTGTCCAATTAGGGTTTTTAACCAATCTTGTGCATCCAATAGGTGTGTTTGTGTCATTGGATGATCAATTAGGTCATTTTCGTCCTCCCTAGGCTTATTCTATCCAATAAGTTCATTTGTGTCATTGGATGATCAATTAGGTCATTTTCGTCCTCCTTAGGCATATTCTTGTCCAACTAGGGTTTTTAACCAATCTTGTGCATCCAATAAGTTCATTTGTGTCATTGGATGATCAATTAGGTCATTTTCGTCCTCCCTAGGCATATTCTTGTCCAACTAGGGTTTTTAACCAATCTTGTGCATCCAATAGGTGTGTTTGTGTCATTGGATGATCAATTAGGTCATTTTCGTCCTCCCTAGGCTTATTCTTGTCCAATTAGGGTTTTTAACCAATCTTGTGCATCGAATAGGTGTGTTTGTGTCATTGGATTAACATTTAGGTCATTTTCATCCTCCCTAGGCTTATTCTTGTCCAAATAGGGTTTTTAACCAATCTTGTGCATCCAATAGGTGTGTTTGTGTCATTGGATGATCAATTTAGGTCATTTTCGTTCTCCCTAGGCATATTCTTGTCCAATTAGGGTTTTTAATCAATCTTGTGCATCCAATAAGTTGAGTTGTGTCATTGGATTAACATTTAGGTCATTTTCGTCCTCCCTAGGCTTATTCTTGTCCAATTAGGGTTTTTAACCAATCTTGTGCATCCAATAGGTGTGTTTGTGTCATTGGATGACCAATTAGGTCATTTTTGTCCTCCCTAGGCTTATTCTTGCCCAATTAGGGTTTTTAACTAATCTTGTCCATCGAATAAGTTGAGTTGTCTCGTTGGATTAACATTTAGGTCATTTTCGTCCTCCCTAGGCTTATTCTTGTCCAATTAGGGTTTTTAACCAATCTTGTGCATCCAATAAGTTTGTTTGTGTCTTTGGATGATCAATTAGGTCATTTTCGTCCTCCCTAGGCATATTCTTGTCCAACTAGGGTTTTGAACCAATCTTGTGCATCCAATAGGTGTGTTTGTGTCATTGGATGATCAATTAGGTCATTTTCGTCCTCCCTAGGCTTATTCTTGTCCAATTAGGGTTTTTAACCAATCTTGTGCATCCAATAAGTTCATTTGTGTCATTGGATTAACATTTAGGTCATTTTTGTTCTCCTTAGGCATATTCTTGTCCAATTAGGGTTTTTAACCAATCTTGTGCATCCAATAGGTTTGTTTGTGTCATTGGATGATCAATTTAGGTCCTTTTCGTTCTCCCTAGGCATATTCTTGTCCAATTAGGGTTTTTAATCAATCTTGTGCATCAAATTGGTGTGTTTGTGTCATTGGATGATCAATTAGGTCATTTTCGTCCTCCCTAGGCATATTCTTGCCCAATTAGGGTTTTTAACCAATCTTATCCATCCAATAAGTTCATTTGTGTCATTGGATTAACATTTAGGTCATTTTCGTCCTCCCTAGGCTTATTCTTGTCCAATTAGGGTTTTTAACCAATCTTGTGCATCCAATAAGTTTGTTTGTGTCATTGGATGATCAATTAGGTCATTTTCGTCCTACCTAGGCATATTCTTGTCCAACTAGGGTTTTGAACCAATCTTGTGCATCCAATAGGTGTGTTTGTGTCATTGGATGATCAATTAGGTCATTTTCGTCCTCCCTAGGCTTATTCTTGTCCAATTAGGGTTTTTAACCAATCTTGTGCATCCAATAAGTTCATTTGTGTCATTGGATTAACATTTAGGTCATTTTCGTCCTCCTTAGGCATATTCTTGTCCAATTAGGGTTTTTAATCATTTTTGTGCATCCAATAGGTGTGTTTGTGTCATTGGATGATCAATTGGGTCATTTTCATGCTCCCTAGGCTTATTCTTGTCCAATTAGGGTTTTTAACCAATCTTGTGCATCCAATAAGTTCATTTGTGTCATTGGATGATCAATTAGGTCATTTTCGTCCTCCCTAGGCTTATTCTTGTCCAATTAGGGTTTTTAACCAATCTTGTGCATCCAATAAGTTGAGTTGTGTCATTGGATTAACATTTAGGTCATTTTCGTCCTCCCTAGGCTTATTCTTGTCCAATTAGGGTTTTTAACCAATCTTGTGCATCGAATAGGTGTGTTTGTGTCATTGGATGATCAATTAGGTCATTATCGTCCTCCCTAGGCTTATTCTTGTCCAATTAGGGTTTTTAACCAATCTTGTGCATCCAATAAGTTCATTTGTGTCATTGGATTAACATTTAGGTCATTTTCGTCCTCCCTAGGCATATTCTTGGCCAATTAGGGTTTTTAACCAATCTTGTCCATCCAATAAGTTCATTTGTGTCATTGGATTAACATTTAGGTCATTTTCGTCCTCCCTAGGCTTATTCTTGTCCAATTAGGGTTTTTAACCAATCTTGTGCATCCAATAAGTTTGTTTGTGTCATTGGATGATCAATTAGGTCATTTTTGTCCTCCCTAGGCATATTCTTGTCCAACTAGGGTTTTTAACCAATCTTGTGCATCCAATAGGTGTGTTTGTGTCATTGGATGATCAATCAGGTCATTTTCGTCCTCCCTAGGCTTACTCTTGTCCAACTAGGGTTTTCAACCAATCTTGTGCATCGAATAGGTGTGTTTGTGTCATTGGATGATCAATTAGGTCATTTTCGTCCTCCCTAGGCTTATTCTTGTCCAATTAGGGTTTTTAACTAATCTTGTGCATCCAATAAGTTGAGTTGTGTCATTGGATTAACATTTAGGTCATTTTCGTCTTCCCTAGGCATATTCTTGCCCAATTAGGGTTTTTAACCAATCTTGTGCATCCAATAGGTGTGTTTGTGTCATTGGATGATCAATTAGGTCATTTTCGTCCTCCCTAGGCTTATTCTTGTCCAATTAGGATTTTTAACCAATCTTGTGCATCCATTAAGTTGAGTTGTGTCATTGGATTAACATTTAGGTCATTTTCGTTCTCCCTACGCTTATTCTTGTCCAATTAGGGTTTTTAACCAATCTTGTGCATCCAATAGGTGTGTTTGTGTCATTGGATGATCAATTAGGTCATTTTCGTCCTCCCTAGGCTTATTCTTGTCCAATTAGGGTTTTTAACCAATCTTGTGCATCCAATAAGTTCATTTGTGTCATTGGATTAACATTTAGGTCATTTTCGTCCTCCCTAGGCATATTATTGTCAAATTAGGGTTTTTAACCAATCTTGTGCATCCAATAGGTGTCTTTGTGTCATTGGGTGATCAATTAGGGTATTTTCGTCCTCCCTAGGCATATTCTTGTCCAATTAGGGTTTTTAACCAATCTTGTGCATCCAATAGGTGTGTTTGTGTCATTGGATGATCAATTAGGCCATTTTCGTCCTCCCTAGGTTTATTTTTGTCCAATTAGGGTTTTTAACCAATCTTGTGCATCCAATAGGTGTGTTTGTGTCATTGGATGATCAATTAGGTCATTTTCGTCCTCCCTAGGCTTATTCTTGTCCAATTAGGGTTTTTAACCAATCTTGTGCATCCAATAAGTTCATTTGTGTCATTGGATTAACATTTAGGTCATTTTCGTCCTCCCTAGGCATATTCTAGTCGAATTAGGGTTTTTAACCAATCTTGTGCATCCAATAGGTGTGTTTGCGTCATTGAATGATCAATTAGGTCACTTTCCTCCTCCCTAGGCATATTCTTGTGCAATTTGGGTTTTTAACCAATCTTGTGCATCCAATAGGTGTGTTTGTGTCATTGGATGATCAATTAGGTCATTTTCGTCCTCCCTAGGCTTATTCTTGTCCAATTAGGGTTTTTAACCAATCTTGTGCATCCAATAAGTTCATTTGTGTCATTGGATTAACATTTAGGTCATTTTCGTCCTCCCTAGGCATATTCTTGTCCAGTTAGGGTTTTTAACCAATCTTGTGCATCCAATAGGTGTGTTTGTGTCATTGGATGATCAATTAGGTCATTTTCGTCCTCCCTAGGCTTATTCTTGTCCAATTAGGGTTTTTAACCAATCTTGTGCATCCAATAAGTTCATTTGTGTCATTGGATGATCAATTAGGTCATTTTCGTCCTCCCTAGGCTTATTCTTGTTCAACTAGGGTTTTTAACCAATCTTGTGCATCCAATAGGTGTGTTTGTGTCATTGGATGATCAATTAGGTCATTTTCGTCCTCCCTAGGCTTATTCTTGTCCAATTAGGGTTTTTAACCAATCTTGTGCATCCAATAAGTTTGTTTGTGTCATTGAATTAATATTTACGTCATTTTCGTCATCCCTAGGCATATTCTTGTCCAATTAGGGTTTTTAACCAATCTTGTGCATCCCATAGGTGTGTTTGTGTCATTGGATGATCAATTAGGTCATTTTCGTCCTCCCTAGGCTTATTCTTGTCCAATTAGGGTTTTTAACCAATCTTGTGCATCCAATAAGTTCATTTGTGTCATTGGATTAACATTTAGGTCATATCCGTCATCCCTAGGCATATTCTTGTCCAATTAGGGTTTTTAACCAATCTTGTGCATCCAATAAGTTCATTTGTGTTATTGGATTAACATTTAGGTCACATTCGTCCTCCCTAGGCATATTCTTGTCCAATTAGGGTTTTTAACCAATCTTGTGCATCCAATAGGTGTGTTTGTGTCATTGGATGATCAATTAGGTCATTTTCGTCCTCCCTAGGCATATTCTTGTCCAATTAGGGTTTTTAACCAATCTTGTGCATCCAATAGGTGTGTTTGTGTCATTGGATGATCAATTAGGTAATTTTCGTCCTCCCTAGGTTTATTCTTGTCCAATTAGGGTTTTTAACCAATCTTGTGCATCCAATAGGTGTGTTTGTGTCATTGGATGATCAATTAGGTAATTTTCGTCCTCCCTAGGTTTATTCTTGTCCAATTAGGGTTTTTAACCAATCTTGTGCATCCAATAGGTGTGTTTGTGTCATTGGATGATCAATTAGGTCATTTTCGTCCTCCCTAGGCTTATTCTTGTCCAATTAGGGTTTTAAACCAATCTTGTGCATCCAATAAGTTGAGTTGTGTCATTGGATTAATATTTAGGTCATTTTCGTTCTCCCTACGCTTATTATTGTCCAATTAGGGTTTTTAACCAATCTTGTGCATCCAATAGGTGTGTTTGTGTCATTGGATGATCAATTAGGTTATTTTCGTCCTCCCTAGTCATATTCTTGTCCAATTAGGGTTTTTAACCAATCTTGTGCATCCAATAGGTGTGTTTGTGTCATTGGATGATCAATTAGGTCATTTTCGTCCTCCCTAGGCATATTCTTGTCCAATTAGGGTTTTTAACCAATCTTGTGCATCCAATAGGTGTGTTTGTGTCATTGGATGATCAATTAGGTCATTTTCGTCCTCCCTAGGCTTATTCTTGTCCAATTAGGGTTTTTAACCAATCTTGTGCATCCAACAAGTTCATTAGTGTCATTGGATGATCAATTAGGTCATTTTCTTCCTCCCTAGGCATGTTCTTGTCCAACTAGGGTTTTTAACCAATCTTGTGCATCCAATAGGTGTGTTTGTGTCATTGGATGATCAATTAGGTCATTTTCGTCCTCCCTAGGCTTATTCTTGTCCAATTAGGGTATTTAACCAATCTTGTGCATCCAATAAGTTCATTTGTGTCATTGGATTAACATTTAGGTCATTTTCGTTCTCCCTAGGCATATTCTTGTCCAATTAGGGTTTTTAACCAATCTTGTGCATCCAATAGGTGTGTTTGTGTCATTGGATGATCAATTTAGGTCATTTTCGATCTCCCTAGGCATATTCTTGTCTAATTAGGGTTTTTAATCAATCTTGTGCATCCAATAGGTGTGTTTGTGTCATTGGATGATCAATTAGGTCATTTTCGTCCTCCCTAGGCTTATTCTTGTCCAATTAGGGTTTTTAATCAATCTTGTGCATCCAATAGGTGTGTTTATGTCATTGGATGATCAATTAGGTCATTTTCGTCCTCCCTAGGCTTATTATTGTCCAATAAGGGTTTTTAACCAATCTTGTGCATCCAATAAGTTCATTTGTGTCATTGGATTAACATTTAGGTCATTTTCGTTCTCCCTAGGCATATTCTTGTCCAATTAGGGTTTTTAACCAATCTTGTGCATCCAATAGGTGTGTTTGTGTCATTGGATGATCAATTAGGTCATTTTCGTCCTTCCTAGACATATTCTTGTCCAATTAGGGTTTTTTACTAGTCTTGTGCATCCAATAGGTGTGTATGTGTCATTGTATGATCAATTAGGTCATTTTCGTCCTCCCAAGGCTTATTCTTGTCCAATTAGGGTTTTTAACCAATCTTGTGCATCCAATAAGTTCATTTGTGTCATTGGATTAACATTTAGGTCATTTTGGTCCTCCCTAGGCATATTCTTGTCCAATTAGGGTTTTTAACCAATCTTGTGCATCCAATAGGTGTGTTTGTGTCATCGGATGATCAATTAGGTCATTTTCGTGCTCCCTAGGCTTATTCTTGTCCAATTAGGGTTTTTAACCAATTTTGTGCATCCAATAAGTTCATTTGTGTCATTGGATGAACAATTAGGTCATTTTCGTCCTCCCAGGGCTTATTCTTGTCCAATTAGGGTTTTTAACCAATCTTGTGCATCCAATAAGTT
>JBBPBR010000577.1:0-15459 GCA_037974775.1 Cicer pinnatifidum | reverse complement strand
AAAACCCTAATTGGACAAGAATAAGCCTAGGGAGGACGATAATGACCTAATTGATCATCCAATGACACAAACACACCTATTCGATGCACAAGATTGGTTGAAAACCCTAGTTGGACAAGAATATGCCTAGGGAGGACGAAAATGACCTAATTGATCATCCAATGAGACAAACACACCTATTGGATGCACAAGACTGGTTAAAAACCCTAATTGGGCATGAATATGCCTAGGGAGGACAAAAATGACCTAAATGTTAATCCAATGACACAAATCAACTTATTGGATGCACAAGATTGGTTAAAAACCCTAATTGGACAAGAATAAGCCTAGGGAGGACGAAAATGACCTAATTGATCATCCAATGACACAAACACACCTATTTGATGCACAAGATTGGTTAAAAACCCTAATTGGACAAGAATAAGCCTAGGGAGGACGAAAATGACCTAATTGATCATCCAATGACACAAACACACCTATTGGATGCACAAGATTGGTTAAAAACCCTAGTTGGACAAGAATATGCCTAGGGAGGACAAAAATGACCTAATTGATCATCCAATGACACAAACAAACTTATTGGATGCACAAGATTGGTTAAAAACCCTAATTGGACAAGAATAAGCCTAGGGAGGACGAAAATGACCTAAATGTTAATCCAATGACACAAATGAACTTATTGGATGGACAAGATTCGTTAAAAACCCTAATTGGGCAAGAATATGCCTAGGGTGGACGAAAATGACCTAATTGTTAATCCAATGACACAAATGAACTTATTGGATGCACAAGATTGGTTAAAAACCCTAATTGGACAAGAATAAGCCTAGGGAGGACGATAATGACCTAATTGATCATCCAATGACACAAACACACCTATTCGATGCACAAGATTGGTTGATAACCCTAGTTGGACAAGAATATGCCTAGGGAGGACGAAAATGACCTAATTGATCATCCAATGACACAAACACACCTATTGGATGCACAAGATTGGTTAAAAACCCTAATTGGGCAAGAATATGCCTAGGGAGGACGAAAATGACCTAAATGTTAATCCAATGACACAACTCAACTTATTGGATGCACAAGATTAGTTAAAAACCCTAATTGGACAAGAATAAGCCTAGGGAGGACGAAAATGACCTAATTGATCATCCAATGACACAAACACACCTATTCGATGCACAAGATTGGTTAAAAACCCTAATTGGACAAGAGTAAGCCTAGGGAGGACGAAAATGACCTAATTGATCATCCAATGACACAAACACACCTATTGGATGCACAAGATTGGTTAAAAACCCTAGTTGGACAAGAATATGCCTAGGGAGGACAAAAATGACCTAATTGATCATCCAATGACACAAACAAACTTATTGGATGCACAAGATTGGTTAAAAACCCTAATTGGACAAGAATAAGCCTAGGGAGGACGAAAATGACCTAAATGTTAATCCAATGACACAAATGAACTTATTGGATGGACAAGATTGGTTAAAAACCCTAATTGGGCAAGAATATGCCTAGGGAGGACGAAAATGACCTAAATGTTAATCCAATGACACAAATGAACTTATTGGATGCACAAGATTGGTTAAAAACCCTAATTGGACAAGAATAAGCCTAGGGAGGACGAAAATGACCTTAATGTTAATCCATTGACACAAATGAACTTATTGGATGCCCAAGATTAGTTAAAAACCCTAATTGGACAAGAATAAGCTTAGGGAGGACGAAAATGACCTAATTGATCATCCAATGACACAAACACACCTATTGGATGCACAAGATTGGTTAAAAACCCTAATTGGACAAGAATAAGCCTAGGGAGGACGAAAATGACCTAATTGATCATCCAATGACACAAACACACCTATTGGATGCACAAGATTGGTTAAAAACCCTAATTGGACAAGAATATGCCTAGGGAGGACGAAAATGACCTAATTGATCATCCAATGACACAAACACACCTATTGGATGTACAAGATTGGTTAAAAACCCTAATTGGACAAGAATAAGCCTAGGGAGGATGAAAATGACCTAATTGATCATCCAATAACACAAACACACCTATTGGATGCACAAGATTGGTTAAAAACCCTAATTGGACAAGAATAAGCCTAGGGAGGACGAAAATGACCTAATTGATCATCCAATGACACAAACACACCTATTGGATGCACAAGATTGGTTAAAAACCCTAGTTGGACAAGAATATGCCTAGGGAGGACAAAAATGACCTAATTGATCATCCAATGACACAAACAAACTTTTTGGATGCACAAGATTGGTTAAAAACCCTAATTGGACAAGAATAAGCCTAGGGAGGACGAAAATGACCTAATTGATCATCCAATGACACAAACACACCTATTCGATGCACAAGATTGGTTAAAAACCCTAATTGGACAAGAATAAGCCTAGGGAGGACGAAAATGACCTAATTGATCATCCAATGACACAAACACACCTATTGGATGCACAAGATTGGTTAAAAACCCTAATTGGACAAGAATAAGCCTAGGGAGGACGAAAATGACCTAAATGTTAATCCAATGACACAACTCAACTTATTGGATGCACACGATTGGTTAAAAACCCTAATTGGACAAGAGAATGCCTAGGGAGGACGAAAATGACCTAATTGATCATCCAATGACACAAACACACCTATTGGATGCACAAGATTGGTTAAAAACCCTAATTGGACAAGAATAAGCCTAGGGAGGACGAAAATGACCTAAATGTTAATCCAATGACACAACTTAACTTATTGGATGCACAAGATTGGTTAAAAACCCTAATTGGACAAGAATATGCCTAGGGAGGACGAAAATGACCTAAATGTTAATCCAATGACACAACTCAACTTATTGGATGCACAAGATTGGTTAAAAACCCTAATTTGACAAGAATAAGCCTAGGGAGGACGAAAATGAACTAATTGATCATCCAATGACACAAACACACCTATTAGATGCACAAGATTGGTTAAAAACCCTAATTGGACAAGAATAAGCCTAGGGAGGACGAAAATGACCTAATTGATCATCCAATGACACAAACACACCTATTGGATGCACAAGATTGGTTAAAAACCCTAATTGGACAAGAATATGCCTAGAGAGTACGAAAATGACCTAAAAATTAATTCAATGACACAAACAAAGTTATTGGATGCACAAGATTGGTTAAAAACCCTAATTGGACAAGAATAAGCCTAGGGAGGACGAAAATGACCTAATTGATCATCCAATGACACAAACACACCTATTGGATGCACAAGACTGGTTAAAAACCCTAATTGGACAAGAATATGGAAAGACGAAAATGACCTAATTGATCATCCAATGACACAAACACACCTATTCGATGCACAAGATTGGTTAAAAACCCTAATTGGACAAGAATAAGCCTAGGGAGGACGAAAATGACCTAATTGATCATCCAATGACACAAACACACCTATTGGATGCACAAGATTGGTTAAAAACCCTAGTTGGACAAGAATATGCCTAGGGAGGACAAAAATGACCTAATTGATCATCCAATGACACAAACAAACTTATTGGATGCACAAGATTGGTTAAAAACCCTAATTGGACAAGAATAAGCCTAGGGAGGACGAAAATGACCTAAATGTTAATCCAATGACACAAATGAACTTATTGGATGGACAAGATTGGTTAAAAACCCTAATTGGGCAAGAATATGCCTAGGGAGGACGAAAATGACCTAATTGTTAATCCAATGAAACAAATGAACTTATTGGATGCACAAGATTGGTTAAAAACCCTAATTGGACAAGAATAAGCCTAAGGAGGACGATAATGACCTAATTGATCATCCAATGACACAAACACACCTATTCGATGCACAAGATTGGTTAAAAACCCTAATTGGACAAGAATAAGCCTAGGGAGGACGAAAATGACCTAATTGATCATCCAATGACACAAACACACCTATTGGATGCACAAGATTGGTTAAAAACCCTAGTTGGACAAGAATATGCCTAGGGAGGACAAAAATGACCTAATTGATCATCCAATGACACAAACAAACTTATTGGATGCACAAGATTGGTTAAAAACCCAAATTGGAAAGAATAAGCCTAGGGAGGACGAAAATGACCTAAATGTTAATCCAATGACACAAATGAACTTATTGGATGGACAAGATTGGTTAAAAACCCTAATTGGGCAAGAATATGCCTAGGGAGGACGAAAATGACCTAATTGTTAATCCAATGACACAAATGAACTTATTGGATGCACAAGATTGGTTAAAAACCCTAATTGGACAAGAATAAGCCTAGGGAGGACGATAATGACCTAATTGATCATCCAATGACACAAACACACCTATTCGATGCACAAGATTGGTTGAAAACCATAGTTGGACAAGAATATGCCTAGGGAGGACGAAAATGACCTAATTGATCATCCAATGACACAAACACACCTATTGGATGCACAAGATTGGTTAAAAAACCCTAATTGGGCAAGAATATGCCTAGGGAGGACGAAAATGACCTAAATGTTAATCCAATGACACAACTCAACTTATTGGATGCACAAGATTGGTTAAAAACCCTAATTGGACAAGAATAAGCCTAGGGAGGACGAAAATGACCTAATTGATCATCCAATGACACAAACACACCTATTGGATGCACAAGATTGGTTAAAAACCCTAGTTGGACAAGAATATGCCTAGGGAGGACAAAAATGACCTAATTGATCATCCAATGACACAAACAAACTTATTGGATGCACAAGATTGGTTAAAAACCCTAATTGGACAAGAATAAGCCTAGGGAGAACGAAAATGACCTAATTGATCATCCAATGACACAAACACACCTATTCGATGCACAAGATTGGTTAAAAACCCTAATTGGACAAGAATAAGCCTAGGGAGGACGAAAATGACCTAATTGATCATCCAATGACACAAACAAACTTATTGGATGCACAAGATTGGTTAAAAACCCTAATTGGACAAGGATAAGCCTAGGGAGGACGAAAATGACCTAAATGTTAATCCAATGACACAAATGAACTTATTGGATGGACAAGATTGGTTAAAAACACTAATTGGGCAAGAATATGCCTAGGGATGACGAAAATGACCTAATTGATCATCCACTGACACAAAAACACCTATTGGATGCACAAGATTGATTAAAAATCCTAATTGGACAAGAATATGCCTAGGGAGAACGAAAATGACCTAAATTGATCATCCAATGACACAAACACACCAATTGGATGCACAAGATTGGTTAAAAACCCTAATTGGACAAGAATATGCCTAGGGAGAACGAAAATGACCTAAATGTTAATCCAATGACACAAATGAACTTATTGGATGCACAAGATTGGTTAAAAACCCTAATTGGACAAGAATAAGCCTAGGGAGGACGAAAATGACCTAATTGATCATCCAATGACACAAACACACCTATTGGATGCACAAGATTGGTTAAAAACCCTAGTTGGACTAGAATATGCTTAGGGTGGACGAAAATGACCTAATTGATCATCCAATGACACAAACAAACTTATTGGATGCACAAGATTGGTTAAAAATCCTAATTGGACAAGAATAAGCCTAGGGAGGACGAAAATGACCTAAATGTTAATCCAATGACACAACTCAACTTATTGGATGGACAAGATTGGTTAAAAACCCTAATTGGGCAAGAATAAGCCTAGGGAGGACGAAAATGACCTAAATGTTAATCCAATGACACAACTCAACTTATTGGATGCACAAGATTGGTTAAAAACCCTAATTGGACAAGAATAAGCCTAGGGAGGACGAAAATGACCTAATTGATCATCCAATGACACAAATGAACTTATTGGATGCACAAGATTGGTTAAAAACCCTAATTGGACAAGAATAAGCATAGGGAGCACGAAAATGACCCAATTGATCATCCAATGACACAAACACACCTATTGCATGCACAAGATTGGTTAAAAACCCTAATTGGACAAGAATAAGCCTAAGGAGGACGAAAATGACCTAAATGTTAATCCAATGACACAAATGAACTTATTGGATGCACAAGATTGGTTAAAAACCCTAATTGGACAAGAATAAGCCTAGGGAGGACGAAAATGACCTAATTAATCATCCAATGACACAAACACACCTATTGGATGCACAAGATTGGTTCAAAACCCTAGTTGGACAAGAATATGCCTAGGGAGGACGAAAATGACCTAATTGATCATCCAATGACACAAACAAACTTATTGGATGCACAAGATTGGTTAAAAACCCTAATTGGACAAGAATAAGCCTAGGGAGCTCGAAAATGACCTAAATGTTAATCCAATGACACAAATGAACTTATTGGATGGACAAGATTGGTTAAAAACCCTAATTGGGCAAGAATATGCCTAGGGAGGACGAAAATGACCTAATTGTTAATCCAATGACACAAATGAACTTATTGGATGCACAAGATTGGTTAAAAACCCTAATTGGACAAGAATAAGCCTAGGGAGGACGATAATGACCTAATTGATCATCCAATGACACAAACACACCTATTCGATGCACAAGATTGGTTGAAAACCCTAGTTGGACAAGAATATGCCTAGGGAGGACGAAAATGACCTAATTGATCATCCAATGACACAAACACACCTATTGGATGCATAAGATTGGTTAAAAACCCTAATTGGACAAGAATAAGCCTAGGGAGGACGATAATGACCTAAATGTTAATCCAATGACACAACTCAACTTATTGGATGCACAAGATTGGTTAAAAACCCTAATTGGACAAGAATAAGCCTAGGGAGGACGAAAATGACCTAATTGATCATCCAATGACACAAATGAACGTATTGGATGCACAAGATTGGTTAAAAACCCTAATTGGACAAGAATAAGCCTAGGGAGGACGAAAATGACCTAAATGTTAATCCAATGACACAACTCAACTTATTGGAAGCAAAAGATTGGTTAAAAACCCTAATTGGATAAGAATAAGCCTAGGGAGGACGAAAATGACCTAATTGATCATCCAATGACACAAACACACCTATTGGATGCACAAGATTGGTTAAAAACCCTAATTGGACAAGAATATGACTAGGGAGGACGAAAATGACCTAAATATTAATTCAATAACACAAACAAAGTTATTGGATGCACAAGATTGGTTAAAAACCCTAATTTGACAAGAATAAATCTAGGGAGGACGAAAATGACCTAATTGATCATCCAATGTCACAAACACACCTATTGGATGCACAAGATTGGTTAAAAACCCTAATTGGACAAGAATATGCCTAGGGAGGACGAAAATGACCTAAATATTAATTCAATGACACAAACAAAGTTATTGGATGCACAAGATTGGTTAAAAACCCTAATTGGACAAGAATAAGCCTAGGGAGGACGAAAATGACCTAATTGATCATCCAATGACACAAACACACCTATTGGATGCACAAGATTGGTTAAAAACCCTAATTGGACAAGAATATGCCTAGGGAGGACGAAAATGACCTAAATATTAATTCAATGACACAAACAAAGTTATTGGATGCACAAGATTGGTGAAAAACCCTAATTGGACAAGAATAAGCCTAGGGGGAACGAAAATGACCTAATTGATCATCCAATGACACAAACACACCTATTGGATGCACAAGATTGGTTAAAAACCCTAATTGGACAAGAATATGCCTAGGGAGGACGAAAATGACCTAAATATTAATTCAATGACACAAACAAAGTTATTGGATGCACAAGATTGGTTAAAAACCCTAATTGGACAAGAATAAGCCTAGGGAGGACGAAAATGACCTAATTGATCATCCAATGACACAAACACACCTATTGGATGCACAAGATTGGTTAAAAACCCTAATTGGACAAGAATATGCCTAGGGAGGACGAAAATGACCTAAATATTAATTCAATGACACAAACAAACTTATTGGATGCACAAGATTGGTTAAAAACCCTAATTCGACATGAATAAGCCTAGGGATGACGAAAATGACCTAATTGATCATCCAATGAGACAAACACACCTATTGGATGCATAAGATTGGTTTAAACCCCTAGTTGGACAAGAATATGCCTAGGGAGGACGAAAATGACCTAAATGTTAATCCAATGACACAAATGAACTTATTGGATGCACAAGATTGGTTAAAAACCCTAATTGGACAAGAATAAGCCTAGGGAGGGCGAAAACGACCTAATTGATCATCCAATGACACAAACACACCTATTGGATGCACAAGATTGGTTAAAAACCCTAATTGGACAAGAATATGCCTAGGGAGGACGAAAATGACCTAAATATTAATTCAATGACACAAACAAAGTTATTGGATGCACAAGATTGGTTCAAAACCCTAATTGGACAAGAATAAGCCTAGGGAGCACGAAAATGACCTAATTGATCATCCAATGACACAAACACACCTATTGGATGCACAAGATTGGTTAAAAACCCTAATTGGACAAGAATATGCCAAGGGAGGACAAAAATGACCTAAATATTAATTCAATGACACAAACAAAGTTATTGGATGCACAAGATTGGTTAAAAACCCTAATTGAACAAGAATAAGCCTAGGGAGGACGAAAATGACCTAATTGATCATCCAATGACACAAACACACCTATTGGATGCACAAGATTGGTTAAAAACCCTAATTGGACAAGAATATGCCTTGGGAGGACGAAAATGACCTACATATTAATTCAATGACACAAACAAACTTATCGGATGCACAAGATTGGTTAAAAACCCTAATTGGACAAGAATATGCCAAGGGAGGCCGAAAATGACCTAATTGATCATCCAATGACACAAACACACCTATTGGATGCACAAGATTGGTTAAAAACCCTAATTGGACAAGAATATGCCTAGGGAGGACGAAAATGACCTAAATATTAATTCAATGACACAAACAAACTTATCGGATGCACAAGATTGGTTAAAACCCTAATTGGACTAGAATAAGCCTAGGGACGATGAAAATGACCTATTTGATCATCCAATGACACAAACACACCTATTAGATGCACAAGATTGGTTAAAAACCCTAATTGGACAAGAATAAGCCTAGGGAGGACGAAAATGACCTAGTTGATCATCCAATGACACAAACACACCTATTGGATGCACAAGATTGGTTAAAAACTCTAATTGGGCAAGAATATGCCTAGGGAGGACGAAAATGACCTAAATATTAATTCAATGACATAAACAAACTTATTGGATGCACAAGATTGGTTAAAAACCCTAATTGGACAAGAATAAGCCTAGGGAGGACGAAAATGACCTAATTGATCATCCAATGACACAAACACACCTATTGGATGCACAAGATTGGTTAAAAACCTAATTGGACAAGAATAAGCCTTGGGAGGACGAAAATGACCTAATTGATCATCCAATGACACAAACACACCTATTGGATGCACAAGATTGGTTAAAAACCCTAATTGGACAAGAATAAGCCTAGGGAGGACGAAAATGACCTAATTGATCATCCAATGACACAAACACACCTATTGGATGCACAACATTGGTTAAAAACCCTAATTGGACAAGAGTAAGCATAGGAAGGACGAAAATAACCTAATTAATCATCCAATGACACAAACACACCTATTGGATGCACAAGATTGGTTAAAAACCCTAATTGGACAAGAATATGCCTAGGGAGGACGAAAATGACCTAAATATTAATTCAATGACACAAACAAAGTTATTGGATGCACAAGATTGGTTAAAAACCCTAATTGGACAAGAATAAGTCTAGGGAGGACGAAAATGACCTAATTGATCATCCAGTGACACAAACACACCTATTGGATGCACAAGATTGGTTAAAAACCCTAATTGGACAAGAATATGCCTAGGGAGGACGAAAATGACCTAAATATTAATTCAATGACACAAACAAACTTATCGGATGCACAAGATTAGTTAAAAACCCTAATTGGACAAGAATAAGCCTAGGGAGGACGAAAATGACCTAATTGATCATCCAATGACACAAACACACCCATTGGATGCCCAAGATTGGTCTAAAACCCTAATTGGACAAGAATAAGCCTAGGGAGGACGATAATGACCTAATTGATCATCCAATGACACAAACACACCTATTGGATGCACAAGATTGGTTAAAAACCCTAATTGGACAAGAATAAGCCTAGGGAGGACGAAAATGACCTAAATGTTAATCCAATGACACAACTCAACTTATTGGATGCACAAGATTGGGTAAAAACCCTAATTGGACAAGAATAAGCCTAGGGAGGACGAAAATGACCTAATTGATCAGCCAATGACACAAACACACCTATTGGATGCGCAATATTGGTTAAAAACCCTAATTGGACAAGAATATGCCTAGGGAGGACGAAAATGACCTAAATATTAATTCAATGACACAAACAAACTTATTGGATGCACAAGATTGGTTAAAAACCCTAATTGGACAAGAATAAGCCTAGGGAGGACGAAAATGACCTAATTGATCATCCAATGACACAAACACACCTATTAGATGCCCAAGTTTGGTTAAAAACCCTAATTGGACAAGAATAAGCCTAGGGAGGACGAAAATGACCTAATTGATCATCCAATGACACAAACACACCTATTGGATGCGCAAGATTGGTTAAAAACCCTAATTAAACAAGAATATGCCTAGGGAGGACGAAAATGACCTAAATATTAATTCAATGACACAAACAAACTTATTGGATGCACAAGATTGGTTAAAAACCCTAATTGGACAAGAATAAGCCTAGGGAGGACGAAAATGACCTAATTGATCATCCAATGACACAAACACACCTATTAGATGCACAAGATTGGTTAAAAACCCTAATTGGACAAGAATAAGCCTAGGGAGGACGAAAATGACCTAATTGATCATCCAATGACACAAACACACCTATTGGATGCTCAAGATTGGTTAAAAACTCTAATTGGACAAGAATATGCCTAGGGAGGACGAAAATGACCTAATTGATCATCCAATGACACAAACACACCTATTGGATGCACAAGATTGGTTAAAAACCCTAATTGGACAAGAATAAGCCTAGGGAGGACGAAAGTGACCTAATTGATCATCCAATGACACAAACACAATTATTGGATGCACAAGATTGGTTAAAAACCCTAATTGGACAAGAATAAGCCTAGGGAGGACGAAAATGACCTAATTGATCATCCAATGACACAAACACACCTATTGGATGCACAAGATTGGTTAAAAACGATAATTGGACAAGAATAAACCTAGGGAGGACGAAAATGACCTAATTGATCATCCAATGACACAAACACACCTATTGGATGCACAAGATTGGTTAAAAACCCTAATTGGACAAGAATATGCCTAGGGAGGACGAAAATGACCTAAATATTAATTCAATGACACAAACAAAGTTATTGGATGCACAAGATTGGTTAAAAACCCTAATTGGACAAGAATAAGCCTAGGGAGGACGTAAAAGACCTAATTGATCATCCAATGACACAAACACACCTATTGGATGCACAAGATTGGTTAAAAACCCTAATTGGACAAGAATATGCCTAGGGAGGACGAAAATGACCTAATTGATCATCCAATGACACAAACACACCTATTGTATGCACAAGATCGGTTAAAAACCCTAATTGGACAAGAATAAGCCTAGGGAGGACGAAAATGACCTAAATGTTAATCCAATGACACAACTCAACTTATTGGATGCACAAGATTGGTTAAAAACCCTAATTGGACAAGAATAAGCCTAGGGAGGACGAAAATGAACTAATTGATCATCCAATGACACAAACACACCTATTGGATGCACAAGATTCGTTAAAAACCCTAATTGGACAAGAATATGCCTAGGGAGGACGAAAATGACCTAATTGATCGTCCAATGACACAAACACACCTATAGGAAGCACAAGATTCGTTAAAAACCGTAATTGGACAAGAATATGCCTAGGGAGGACGAAAATGACCTAATTGATCATCCAATGACACAAACACACCTATTGGATACACAAGTTTGGTTAAAAACCCTAATCGGACAAGAATATGCCTAGGGAGGACGAAAATGACCTAATTGATCATCCAATGACACAAACACACCTATTGGATGCACAAGATTGGTTAAAAACCCTAATTGGACAAGAATAAGCCTAGGGAGGACGAAAATGACCTAATTGATCATCCAATGACACAAACACACCTATTGGATGCACAAGATTGGTTAAAAACCCTAATTGGACAAGAATATGCCTAGGGAGGACGAAAATGACCTAAATATTAATTCAATGACACAAACAAAGTTATTGGATGCACAAGATTGGTTGAAAACCCTACTTGGACAAGAATAAGCCTAGGGAGGACGTAAATGACCTAATTGATCATCCAATGACACAAACACACCTATTGGATGCACAAGATTGGTTAAAAACCCTTATTGGACAAGAATATGCCTAGGGAGGACGAAAATGACCTAAATATTAATTCAATGACACAAACAAACTTATCGGATGCACAAGATTAGTTAAAAACCCTAATTGGACAAGAATAAGCCTAGGGAGGACGAAAATGACCTAATTGATCATCCAATGACACAAACACACCTATTGGATGCACAAGATTGGTTAAAAACCCTAATTGGACAAAAATAAGCCTAGGGAGGACCAGAATGACCTAATTGATCATCCAATGACACAAACACACCTATTGGATGCACAAGATTGGTTAAAAACCCTAATTGGACAAGAATATGCCTAGGGAGGACGAAAATGACCTAAATATTAATTCAATGACACAAACAAACTTATTGGATGCACAAGATTGGTTAAAAACCCTAATTGGACATGAATAAGCCTAGGGAGGACGAAAATGACCTAATTGATCATCCAATGACACAAACACACCTATTGGAGGCACAAGATTGGTTAAAAACCCTAGTTGGAATGGAACTTGCCTAGGGAGGACGAAAATGACCTAATTGATCATTCAATGACACTAATGAACTTATTGGATGCACAAGATTGGTTAAAAACCCTAATTGGACAAGGATAAGCCTAGGGAGGACGAAAATGACATAATTAATCATCCAATGACACAAACACACCTATTGGATGCACAAGATTGGTTAAAAACCCTAATTGGACAAGAATATGCCTAGGGAGGACGAAAATGACCTAAATATTAATTCAATGACACAAACAAACTTATTGGATGCACAAGATTGGTTAAAAACCCTAATTGGACAAGAATAAGCCTAGGGAGGACGAAAATGACCTAATTGATCATCCAATGACACAAACACACCTATTGGATGCACAAGATTGGTTAAAAACCCTAATTGGACAAGAATAAGCCTAAAGAGAACGAAAATGACCTAAATGTTAATCCAATGACACAACTCAACTTATTGGATGCGCAAGAGTGGTTAAAAACACTAATTGGACAAGAATAAGCGTAGGGAGAACGTAAATGACCTAATTGATCATCCAATGACACAAACACACCTATTGGATGCACAAGATTGGTTAAAAACCCTAATTGGACAAGAATATGCCTAGGGAGGACGAAAATGACCTAAATGATAATCCAATGACACAAATGAACTTATTGGATGCACAAGATTGGTTAAAAACCCTAATGGGACATGAATAAGCCTAGAAAGGACGAAAATGACCTAATTGATCATCCAATGACACAAACACACCTATTGGATGCACAAGATTGGTTAAAAACCCTAATTGGACAAGAATATGCCTAGGGAGGACGAAAATGACCTAAATATTAATTCAATGACACAAACAAAGTTATTGGATGCACAAGATTGGTTAAAAACCCTAATTGGACAAGAATAAGCCTAGGGAGGACGAAAATGACCTAATTGATCATCCAATGACACAAACACACCTATTGGATGCACAAGATTGGTTAAAAACCCTAATTGGACAAGAATATGCCTAGGGAGGACGAAAATGACCTAAATATTAATTCAATGACACAAACAAAGTTATTGGATGCACAAGATTGATTAAAAACCCTAATTTGACAAGAATAAGTCTAGGTAGGACGAAAATGACCTAATTGATCATCCAATGACACAAACACACCTATTGGATGCACAAGATTGGTTAAAAACCCTAATTGGACATGAATAAGCCTAGGGACGACGAAAACGACCTAATTGATCATCCATTGACACAAACACACCTATTGGATGAACAAGATTGGTTAAAAACCCTAATTGGACAAGAATAAGCCTAGGGAGGACGAAAATGACCTAATTGATCATCCAATGACACAAACACACCTATTGGATGCACAAGATTGGTTAAAAACCCTAATTGGACAAGAATATGCCTAGGGAGGACGAAAATGACCTAAATATTAATTCAATGACACAAACAAAGTTATTGGATGCACAAGATTGGTTAAAAACCCTAATTGGACAAGAATGAGCCTAGGGAGGACGAAAATGACCTAATTGATCATCCAATGACACAAACACACCTATTGGAAGCACAAGATTGGTTAAAAACCCTAATTGGACAAGAATATGCCTAGGGAGGACGAAAATGACCTAAATGTTAATCCAATGACGCAAATGAACTTATTGGATGCACAAGATTGGTTAAAAACCCTAATTGGACAAGAATATGCCTAGGGAGGACGAAAATGACCTAAATATTAATTCAATGACACAAACAAATTTATTCGATAAACAAGTTTGGTTAAAAACCCAAATTGGACAAGAATAAGCCTAGGGAGGACGAAAATGGCCTAATTGATCATCCAATGACAAACACACCTATTGGAAGCACAAGATTGGTTAAAAACCCTAATTGGACAAGAATATGCCTAGGGAGGACGAAAATGACCTAAATGTTAATCCAATGACACAAATGAGCTTATTGGATGCACAAGATTGGTTAAAAACCCTAATTGGACAAGAATAAGCCTAGGGTGGACGAAAATGACCTAATTGATCATCCAATGACAAAAACACACCTATTGGATGCACAAGATTGGTTAAAAACCCTAATTGGACAAGAATATGCCTACGGAGGACGTAAATGACCTAAATATTAATTCAATGACACAAACAAACTTATTGGATGCACAAGATTGGTTAAAAACTCTAATTGGACAAGAATAAGCCTAGGGAGGACGAAAATGGCCTAATTGATCATCCAATGACACAAACACACCTATTGGAAGCACAAGATTGGTTAAAAACCCTAATTGGACAAGAATATGCCTAGGGAGGACTAAGATGACCTAAATGTTAATCCAATGACACAAATGAGCTTATTTAATGCACAAGATTGGTTAAAAACCCTAGTTGGACAAGAATAAGCCTAGGGTGGACGAAAATGACCTAATTGATCATCCAATGACA
>JBBPBR010000576.1:11854-36152 GCA_037974775.1 Cicer pinnatifidum | reverse complement strand
GATGCACAAGATTGGTTAAAAACCCTAATTGGACAAGAATAAGCCTTGGGAGGACGAAAATGACCTAATTGATCATCCCATGACACAAACACACCTATTGGATGCACAAGACTGGTTAAAAACCCTAATTGGACAAGAATATGGAAGGACGAAAATGACCTAATTGATCATCCAATGACACAAACACACTTATTGGAAGCACAAGATTGGTTAAAAACCCTAATTGGACAAGCATAAGCCTAGGGAGGATGAAAATGACCTAATTGATCATCCAATGACACAAACACACCTATTGGATGCACAAGATTGGTTAAAAACCCTAATTGGACAAGAATATGCTAGGGAGGACGAGAATGACCTAATTGATCATCCGATGACACAAACACACCTGTTGGATGCACAAGATTGGTTTAAAACCCTAATTGGAAAAGAATATGCCTAGGGAGGACGAAAATGACCAAATTGATCATCCAATGACACAAACACACCTATTGGATGCACAAGATTGATTAAAAACCCTAATTGGACAAGAATATGCCTAGGGAGAACGAAAATGACCTAAATTGATCATCCAATGACACAAACACACCTATTGGATGCACAAGATTGGTTAAAAACCCTAATTGGACAAGAATATGCCTAGGGAGAACGAAAATGACCTAAATGTTAATCCAATGACACAAATGAACTTATTGGATGCACAAGATTGGTTAAAAACCCTAATTGGACAAGAATAAGCCTAGGGAGGACGATAACACACCTATTGGATGCACAAACACACCTATTGGATGCACAAGATTGGTTGAAAACCCTAGTTGGACAAGAATAAGCCTAGGGAGGACGATAACACACCTATTGGATGCACAAACACACCTATTGGATGCACAAGATTGGTTGAAAACCCTAGTTGGACAAGAATATGCCTAGGGAGGACGATAATGACCTAATTGATCATCCAATGACACAAACACACCTATTCGATCCACAAGATTGGTTGAAAACCATAGTTGGACAAGAATATGCCTAGGGAGGACGAAAATGACCTAAATGTTAATCCAATGACACAACTCAACTTATTGGATGCACAAGATTGGTTAAAAACCTTAATTGGACAAGAATAAGCCTAGGGAGGACGAAAATGACCTAATTGATCATCCAATGACACAAATGAACTTATTGGATGCACAAGATTGGTTAAAAACCCTAATTGGACAAGAATAAGCCAAGGGAGCACGAAAATGACCCAATTGATCATCCAATGACACAAACACACCTATTGGATGCACAAGATTGGTTAAAAACCCTAATTGGACAAGAATATGCCTAAGGAGGACGAAAATGACTTAAATGTTAATCCAATGACACAAATGAACTTATTGGATGGACAAGATTGGTTAAAAACACTAATTGGGCAAGAATATGCCTAGGGAGGACGAAAATGACCTAAATGTTAATCCAATGACACAACTCAACTTATTGGATGCACAAGATTGGTTAAAAACCCTAATTGGACAAGAATAAGCCTAGGGAGGACGAAAATGACCTAATTGATCATCCAATGACACAAACACACCTATTCGATGCACAAGATTGGTTAAAAACCCTAATTGGACAAGAATAAGCCTTGGGAGGACGAAAATGACCTAATTGATCATCCCATGACACAAACACACCTATTGGATGCACAAGACTAGTTAAAAACCCTAATTGGACAAGAATATGGAAGGACGAAAATGACCTAATTGATCATCCAATGACACAAACACACTTATTGGAAGCACAAGATTGGTTAAAAACCCTAATTGGACAAGAATAAGCCTAGGGAGGACGAAAATGACCCAATTGATCATCCAATGACACAAACACACCTATTGGATGCACAAGATTGGTTAAAAACCCTAATTGGACAAGAATATGCCTAGGGAGGACGAGAATGACCTAATTGATCATCCGATGACACAAACACACCTATTGGATGCACAAGATTGGTTTAAAACCCTAATTGGAAAAGAATATGCCTAGGGAGGACGAAAATGACCAAATTGATCATCCAATGACACAAACACACCTATTGGATGCACAAGATTGATTAAAAACCCTAATTGGACAAGAATATGCCTAGGGAGAACGAAAATGACCTAAATTGATCATCCAATGACACAAACACACCTATTGGATGCACAAGATTGGTTAAAAACCCTAATTGGACAAGAATATGCCTAGGGTGAACGAAAATAACCTAAATGTTAATCCAATGACACAAATGAACTTATTGGATGCACAAGATTGGTTAAAAACCCTAATTGGACAAGAATAAGCCTAGGGAGGACGATAATGACCTAATTGATCATCCAATGACACAAACACACCTATTCGATGCACAAGATTGGTTGAAATCCATAGTTGGACAAGAATATGCCTAGGGAGGACGAAAATGACCTAATTGATCATCCAATGACACAAACACACCTATTGGATGCACAAGATTGGTTAAAAACCCTAATTGGACAAGAATAAGCCTAGGGAGGACAAAAATGACCTAAATGTTAATCCAATGACACAACTCAACTTATTGGATGCAAAAGTTTGGTTAAAAACCCTAATTGGACAAGAATATGCCTAGGGAGGACGAAAATGACCTAATTGATCATCCAATGACACAAACACACCTATTGGATGCACAAGATTGGTTAAAAACCCTAATTGGACAAGAATATGCCTAGGGAGGACGAAAATGATCTAAATATTAATTCAATTACACAAATAAAACTTATTGGATGCACAAGATTGGTTAAAAACCCTAATTGGACAAGAATAAGCCTAGGGAGGACGAAAATGACCTAATTGATCATCCAATGACACAAACACACCTATTGGATGCACAAGATTGGTTAAAAACCCTAATTGGACAAGAATATGCCTAGGGAGGACGAAAATGACCTAATTGGTCATCCAATGACACAAACACACCTATTGGATGCACAAGATTGGTTAAAAACCCTAATTGGACAAGAATAAGCCTAGGGAGGACGAAAATAACCTAATTGATCATCCAATGACACAAACACACCTATTGGATGCACAAGATTGGTTAAAAACCCTAATTGGACAAGAATATGCCTAGGCAGGACGAAAATGATCTAAATGTTAATCCAATGACACAAATGAACTTATTGGATGCACAAGATTGGTTAAAAACCCTAATTGGACAAGAATAAGCCTAGGGAGGACGAAAATGACCTAATTGATCATCCAATGACACAAACACACCTATTGGATGCACAAGATTGGTTAAAAACCCTAATTGGACAAGAATATGCCTAGGGAGGACGAAAATGACCTAATTGATCATCCAATGACACAAATGACCTTATTGGATGAACAAGATTTGTTAAAAACCCTAATTAGACAAGAATAATCCTAGGGATGACGAAAATGACCTAAATGTTAATCCAATGACACAACACACCTATTGGATGCACAAGATTGGTTAAAAACCCTAATTGGACAAGAATATGCCTAGGGAGGACGAAAATGACCTAATTAATCATCCAATGACACAAACACACCTATTGGATGCACAAGATTGGTTAAAAACCAAAATTGGACAAGAATAAGCCTAGGGAGGACGAAAATGACCTAATTGATCATCCATTGCCACAAACACAGCTATTGGATACACAAGATTGATTAAAAACCCTAATTGGACAAGAATAAACCTAGGGATGACGAAAATGAGCTAAATGTTAATCCAATGACACAACTCAACTTATTGGATGCACAAGATTGGTTAAAAACCCTAATTGGACAAGAATAAGCCTAGGGAGGACGAAAATGACCTAATTGATCATCCAATGACACAAACACACCTATTGGATGCACAAGATTGGTTAAAAACCCTAATTGGACAAGAATATGCCTAGGGAGGACGAAAATGACCTAATTGATCATCCAATGACACAAACACACCTATTGGATGCATAAGATCGGTTAAAAACCCTAATTGGACAAGAATATGCCTAGGCAGGACGAAAATGACCTAAATGTTAATCCAATGACACAAATGAACTTATTGGATGCACAAGATTGGTTAAAAACCCTAATTGGACAAGAATAAGCCTAGGGAGGACGAAAATGACCTAATTGATCATCCAATGACACAAACACACCTATTGGATGCACAAGATTGGTTAAAAACCCTAATTGGACAAGAATAAGCCTAGGGAGGACGAAAATGACCTAATTGATCATCCAATGACACAAACACACCTATTGGATGCACAAGATTGGTTTAAAACCCTAGTTGGACAAGAATATGCCTATGGAGGACGAAAATGACCAAATTTATCATCCAATGACACAAATGAACTTATTGGATGCACAAGATTGGTTAAAAACCCTAATTGGACAAGAATAAGCCTAGGGAGGACGAAAATGACCTAATTGATCATCCAATGACACAAACACACCTATTGGATGCACAAGATTGGTTAAAAACCCTAGTTGGACAAGAATATGCCTAGGGAGGACAAAAATGACCTAATTGATCATCCAATGACACAAACAAACGTATTGGATGCACAAGATTGGTTAAAAACCCTAATTGGACAAGAATAAGCATAGGGAGGACGAAAATGACCTAAATGTTAATCCAATGACACAAATGAACTTATTGGATGGACAAGATTGGTTAAAAACCCTAATTGGGCAAGAATATGCCTAGGGAGGACGAAAATGACCTAATTGTTAATCCAATGACACAAATGAACTTATTGGATGCACAAGATTGGTTAAAAACCCTAATTGGACAAGAATAAGCCTAGGGAGGACGATAATGACCTAATTGATCATCCAATGACACAAACACACCTATTCGATGCACAAGATTGGTTGAAAACCCTAGTTGGACAAGAATATGCCTAGGGAGGACGAAAATGACCTAATTGATCATCCAATGAGACAAACACACCTATTGGATGCACAAGACTGGTTAAAAACCCTAATTGGGCAAGAATATGCCTAGGGAGGACAAAAATGACCTAAATGTTAATCCAATGACACAAATCAACTTATTGGATGCACAAGATTGGTTAAAAACCCTAATTGGACAAGAATAAGCCTAGGGAGGACGAAAATGACCTAATTGATCATCCAATGACACAAACACACCTATTTGATGCACAAGATTGGTTAAAAACCCTAGTTGGACAAGAATATGCCTAGGGAGGACGAAAATGACCTAATTGATCATCCAATGACACAAACAAACTTATTGGACGCACAAGATTGGTTAAAAACCCTAATTGGACAAGGATAAGCCTAGGGAGGACGAAAATGACCTAAATGTTAATCCAATGACACAAATGAACTTATTGGATGGACAAGATTGGTTAAAAACACTAATTGGGCAAGAATATGCCTAGGGAGGACGAAAATGACCTAATTGATCATCCAATGACACAAAAACACCTATTGGATGCACAAGATTGATTAAAAATCCTAATTGGACAAGAATAAGCCTAGGGAGAACGAAAATGACCTAAATTGATCATCCAATGACACAAACACACCAATTGGATGCACAAGATTGGTTAAAAACCCTAATTGGAAAAGAATATGCCTAGGGAGAACGAAAATGACCTAAATGTTAATCCAATGACACAAATGAACTTATTAGATGCACAAGATTGGTTAAAAACCCTAATTGGACAAGAATAAGCATAAGGAGGACGAAAATGACCTAATTGATCATCAATTGACACAAACACACCTATTGGATGCACAAGATTGGTTAAAAACCCTAGTTGGACTAGAATATGCCTAGGGAGGACGAAAATGACCTAATTGATCATCCAATGACACAAACAAACTTATTGGATGCATAAGATTGGTTAAAAATCCTAATTGGACAAGAATAAGCCTAGGGAGGACGACAATGACCTAAATGTTAATCCAATGACACAACTCAACTTATTGGATGGACAAGATTGGTTAAAAACCCTAATTGGGCAAGAATAAGCCTAGGGAGGACGAGAATGACCTAATTGATCATCCGATGACACAAACACACCTATTGGATGCACAAGATTGGTTTAAAACCCTAATTGGAAAAGAATATGCCTAGGGAGGACAGAAATGACCAAATTGATCATCCAATGACACAAACACACCTATTGGATGCACAAGATTGATTAAAAACCCTAATTGGACAAGAATATGCCTAGGGAGAACGAAAATGACCTAAATTGATCATCCAATGACACAAACACACCTATTGGATGCACAAGATTGGTTAAAAACCCTAATTGGACAAGAATATGCCTAGGGAGAACGAAAATGACCTAAATGTTAATCCAATGACACAAATGAACTTATTGGATGCACAAGATTGGTTAAAAACCCTAATTGGACAAGAATAAGCCTAGGGAGGACGATAATGACCTAATTGATCACCCAATGACACAAACACACCTATTCGATGCACAAGATTGGTTGAAAACCCTAGTTGGACAAGAATATGCCTAGAGAGGACGAAAATGACCTAATTGATCATCCAATGACACAAACACACCTATTGGATGCACAAGATTGGTTAAAAACCCTAATTGGACAAGAATAAGCCTAGGGAGGACGAAAATGACCTAAATGTTAATCCAATGACACAACTCAACTTATTGGATGCACAAGATTGGTTAAAACCCCTAATTAGACAAGAATATGCCTAGGGAGGACGAAAATGACCTAATTGATCATCCAATGACACAAACACACCTATTGGATGCACAAGATTGGTTAAAAACCCTAATTGGACAAGAATATGCCTAGGGAGGACGAAAATGACCTAATTGATCATCCAATGACACAAACACACCTATTGGATGCACAAGATTGGTTGAAAACCCTAATTGGACAAGAATATGCCTAGGGAGGACGAAAATGACCTAATTGATCATCCAATGACACAAACACACCTATTGGATGCACAAGATTGGTTAAAAACCCTAATTGGACAAGAATATGCCTAGGGAGGACGAAAATGACCTAAATATTAATTCAATGACACAAACAAAGTTATTGGATGCACAAGATTGGTTAAAAACCCTAATTGGACAAGAATATGTCTAGGGAGGACGAAAATGACCTAAATGTTAATCCAATGACACAAACGAACTTATGGGATGCACAACATTGGTTAAAAACCCTAATTGGACAAGAGTAAGCCTAGGAAGGACGAAAATAACCTAATTGATCATCCAATGACACAAACACACCTATTGGATGCACAAGATTGGTTAAAAACCCTAATTGGACAAGAATATGCCTTGGGAGGACGAAAATGACCTAATTGATCATCCAATGACACAAACACACCTATTGGATGCACAAGATTGGTTAAAAACCCTAATTGGACAAGAATATGCCTAGGGAGGATGAAAATGACCTAAATATTAATTCAATCACACAAACAAAGTTATTGGATGCACAAGATTGGTTAAAAACCCTAATTGGACAAGAATAAGCCTAGGGAGGACGAAAATGACCTAATTGATCACCCAATGACACAAACACACTTATTGGATGCACAAGAGTGGTTAAAAACCCTATTTGGACAAGAATTAGCCTAGGGAGGATGAAAATGACCTAATTGATAATCCAATGACACAAACACACCTATTGGATGCACAAGATTGGTTTAAAACCCTAGTTGGACAAGAATATGCCTAGGGAGGACGAAAATGACCTAATTGATCATCCAATGACACAAATGAACTTATTGGATGCACAAGATTGGTTAAAAACCCTAATTGGACAAGAATAAGCCTAGGGAGGACGAAAATGACCTAATTGATCATCCAATGACACAAACACACCTATTGGATGCACAAGATTGGTTAAAAACCCTAATTGGACAAGAACATGCCTAGGGAGGACGAAAATGACCTAATTGATCATCGAATGACACAAACACACCTATTGGATGCACAAGATTGGTTAAAAACCCAAATTGGACAAGAATAAGACTAGGGAGGACGAAAATGACCTAATTGATCATCCAATGAAACAAACTCACCTATTGAATGCACAAGATTGGTTTAAAACCCTAGTTGGACAAGAATATGCCTAGGGAGGACGAAAATGACCTAATTGATCATCCAATGACACAAATGAACTTATTGGATGCACAAGATTGGTTAAAAACCCTAATTGGACAAGAATAAGCCTAGGGAGGACGAAAATGACCTAATTGATCATCCAATGACACAAACACACCTATTGGATGCACAAAATTGGTTAAAAACCCTAGTTGGACAAGAACATGACTAGGGTGGACGAAAATGACCTAATTGATCATCCAATGACACAAATACACCTATTGGAGGCACAAGATTGGTTAAAAACCCTAGTTGGACAAGAATAAGCCTAGGGAGGACGAAAATGACCTAATTGATCATCCAATGACACAAATGAACTTATTGGATGCACAAGATTGGTTAAAAACCCTAATTGGACAAGAATAAGCCTAGGGAGGACGAAAATGACCTAATTGATCATCCAATGACACAAACACACCTATTGGATGCACAAGATTGGTTAAAAATCCTAATTGGACAAGAATATGCCTTGGGAGGACGAAAATGACCTAAATGTTAATCCAATGACACAAATGAACTTATTGGATGCACAAGATTGGTTAAAAACCCTAATTGGACAAGAATATGCCTAGGGAGGACGAATATGACCTAAATGTTAATCCAATAACACAAATGAACTTATTGGATGCAAAAGATTGGTTAAAAACCCTAATTGGACAATAATAAGCCTAGGGAGGACGAAAATGACCTAATTGATCATACAATGACACAAACACACCTATTGGATGAACAAAATTGGTTAAAAACCCTTGTTGGACAAGAACATGCCTAGGGAGGACGAAAATGACCTAATTGATCATCCAATGACAGAAACACACCTATTGGATGCACAAGATTGGTTAAAAACCCTAATTGGACATGAATATGCCTAGGGAGGACGAAAATGACCTAATTGATCATCCAATGACACAAACACACCTATTGGATGCACAAGATTGGTTAAAAACCCTAACTGGACAAGAATATGCCTAGGGAGGACGAAAATGACCTAATTGATCATCCAATGACACATATGAACTTATTGGATGCACAAGATTGGTTAAAAACCCTAATTGGACAAGAATAAGCCTAGGGAGGTCGAAAATGACCTAATTGATCATCCAATGACACAAACACACCTATTGGATGCACAAGATTGGTTAAAAACCCTAATTGAACAAGAATATGCCAAGGGAGGACGAAAATGACCTAAATGTTAATCCAATGACACAAATGAACTTTATTAGATGCACAAGATTGGTTAAAAACCCTAATTGGACAACAATACGCCTAGGGAGGACGAAAGTGACCTAATTGATCATCCAATGACACAAACACACCTATTGGATGCACAAGATTGGTTAAAAACCCTAATTGGACAGAAATATGCCTAGGGAGGACGAAAATGACCTAAATATTAATTCAATGACACAAACAAAGTTATTGGATGCACAAGATTGGTTAAAAACCCTAATTGGACAAGAATAAGCCTAGGGAGATCGAAAATGACCTAAATGTTAATCCAATGACACAACTCAACTTATTGGATGCACAAGATTGGTTAAAAACCCTAATTGGACAAGAATATGCCTAGGGAGGACTAAAATGACCTAATTGATCATCCAATGATACAAACACACCTATTGGGTGCACAAGATTGGTTAAAAACCCTAATTGGACAAGAATATGCCTAGGGAGGACGAAAATGACCTAATTGATCATCCAATGACACAAATGAACTTATTGGATGCACAAGATTGGTTAAAAACCCTAATTGGACAAAAATAAGCCTAGGAAGAACGAAAATGACCTAATTGATCATCCAATGACACAAACACACCTATTGGATGCACAAGATTGGTTAAAAACCCTAATTGGACAAGAATATGCCTAGGGAGGACGAAAATAACCTAAATGTTAATCCAATGACACAAATGAACTTATTGGATGCACAAGATTGCTTAAAAACCCTAATTGGACAAGAATAAGCCTAGGGGGGACGAAAATGACCTAATTGATCATCCAATGACACAAACACACCTATTGGATGCACAAGATTGGTTAAAAACCCTAGTTGGACAAGAACATGCCTAGGGAGGACGAAAATGACCTAATTGATCATCCAATTACACTAATGAACTTATTGGATGCACAAGATTGGTTAAATACCCTAATTGGACAAGAATAAGCCTTGGGAGGACGAAAATGACCTAATTGATCATCCAATGTCACAAACACACCTATTGGATGCACAAGATTGGTTAAAAACCCTAATTGGACAAGAATATGCCTAGGGAGGACGAAAATGACTAAATTGATCATCCAATGACACAAACACACCTATTGGATGCACAAGATTGGTTAAAAACCCTAATTGGACAAGAATATGCATAGGAAGGACGAAAATGACCTAAATGTTAATCCAATGACACAAATAAACTTATTGGATGCACAAGATTGGTTAAAAACCCTAATTGGACAAGAATAAGCCTAGGGAGGACGAAAATGACCTAATTGATCATCCAATGACACAAACACACCTATTGGATGCACAAGATTGGTTAAAAACCCTAATTGGACAAGAATATGCCTAGGGAGGACAAAAATGACCAAAATATTAATTCAATGACACAAACAAACTTATTGGATGCACAAGATTGGTTAAAAACCCTAATTGGACAAGAATAAGCCTAGGGAGGACGAAAATGACCTAATTGATCATCCAATGACACAAACACACCTATTGGAAGCAAAAGATTGGTTAAAAACTCTAATTGGACAAGATGATCGCTAGGGAGGACGAAAATGACCTAAATATTAATTCAATGACACAAACAAACTTATTGGATGCACAAGATTGGTTAAAAACCCTAATTGGACAAGAATAAGCCTAGGGAGGACGAAAATGACCTAATTGATCATCCAATGACACAAACATACCTATTGGATGCACAAGATTGGTTAAAAACCCAAATTCGACAAGAATATGCCTAGGGAGGACGAAAATGACCTAATTGATCATCCAATGACACAAACACACCTATTGGATGCACAAGATTGGTTAAAAACCCTAATTGGACAAGAATATGCCTAGGGAGGACGAAAATGACCTAAATGTTAATCCAATGACACAACTCAACTTATTGGATGCACAAGATTGGTTAAAAACCCTAATTGGACAAGAATAAGCCTAGGGAGCACGAAAATGACCTAATTGATCATCCAATGACACAAACACACCTATTGGATGCACAAGATTGGTTAAAAACCCTAATTGGACTAGAATAAGCCTAAGGAGGATGAAAATGACCTAAATGTTAATCCAATGACACAACTCAACTTATTGGATGCACAAGATTGGTTAAAAACCCTAATTGGACAAGAATAAGCCTAGGGAGGACGAAAATGACCTAATTGATCATCCAATGACACAAACACACCTATTGGATGCACAAGATTGGTTAAAAACCCTAGTTGGACTAGAATATGCCTAGGGAGGACGAAAATGACCTAATTGATCATCCAATGACACAAACAAACTTATTGGATGCACAAGATTGGTTAAACATCCTAATTGGACAAGAATAAGCCTAGGGAGGACGAAAATGACCTAATTGATCATCCAATGACACAAATGAACTTATTGGATGCACAAGATTGGTTAAAAACTCTAATTAGACAAGAATAAGCCTAGGGAGCACGAAAATGACCCAATTGGTCATCCAATGACACCAACACACCTATTGGATGCACAAGATTGGTTAAAAACCCTAATTGGACAAGAATATGCCTAAGGAGGACGAAATTGACCTAAATGTTAATCCAATGACACAAATGAACTTATTGGATGCACAAGATTGGTTAAAAACCCTAATTGGACAAGAATAAGCCTAGGGAGGACGAAAATGACCTAATTGATCATCCAATGACACAAACACACCTATTGGATGCACAAAATTGGTTAAAAACCCTAGTTGGACTAGAATATGCCTAGGGAGGACGAAAATGACCTAATTGATCATCCAATGACACAAACAAACTTATTGGATGCACAAGATTGGTTAAAAATCCTAATTGGACAAGAATAAGCTTAGGGAGGACGAAAATGACCTAATTGATCATCCAATGACACAAATGAACTTATTGGATGCACAAGATTGGTTAAAAACCCTAATTAGACAAGAATAAGCCTAGGGAGCACGAAAATGACCCAATTGATCATCCAATGACACAAACACACCTATTGGATGCACAAGATTGGTTAAAAACCCTAATTGGACAAGAATATGCCTAAGGAGGACGAAAATGACCTAAATGTTAATCCAATGACACAAATGAACTTATTGGATGCACAAGATTGGTTAAAAACCCTAATTGGACAAGAATAAGCCTAGGGAGGACGAAAATGACCTAATTGATCATCCAATGACACAAACACACCTATTGGATGCACAAGATTGGTTCAAAACCCTAGTTGGACAAGAATATGCCTAGGGAGGACGAAAATGACCTAATTGATCATCCAATGACACAAACAAACTTATTGGATGCACAAGATTGGTTAAAAACCCAAATTGGACAAGAATAAGCCTTGGGAGGACGAAAATGACCTAATTGATCATCCAATGACACAAACACACCTATTCGATGCACAAGATTGGTTGAAAACCCTAATTGGACAAGAATAAGCCTATGGAGGACGAAAATGACCTAATTGATCATCCAATGACACAAATGAACTTATTGGATGCACAAGATTGGTTGAAAACCCTAATTGGGCAAGAATATGCCTAGGGAGGACGAAAATGACCTAATTGTTAATCCAATGAAACAAATGAACTTCTTGGATGCACAAGTTTGGTTAAAAACCCTAATTGGGCAAGAATATGCCTAGGGAGGACGATAATGACCTAATTGATCATCCAATGACACAAACACACCTATTCGATGCACAAGATTGGTTAAAAACCCTAATTGTGCAAGAATATGCCTAGGGAGGACGAAAATGACCTAAATGTTAATCCAATGACACAAGTCAACTTATTGGATGCACAAGATTGGTTAAAAACCCTAATTGGACAAGAATAAGCCTAGGGAGGACGAGAATGACCTAATTGATCATCCAATGACACAAATGAACTTATTGGATGCACAAGATTGGTTAAAAACCCTAATTGGACAAGAATAAGCCTAGGGAGCTCGAAAATGACCTAAATGTTAATCCAATGACACAAATGAACTTATTGGATGGACAAGATTGGTTAAAAACCCTAATTGGGCAAGAATATGCCTAGGGAGGACGAAAATGACCTAATTGTTAATCCAATGACACAAATGAACTTATTGGATGCACAAGATTGGTTAAAAACCCTAATTGGACAAGAATAAGCATAGGGAGGACGAAAATGACCTAATTGATCATCCAATGACACAAACACACCTATTGGATGCACAAGATTGGTTCAAAACCCTAGTTGGACAAGAATATGCCTAGGGAGGACGAAAATGACCTAATTGATCATCCAATGACACAAACAAACTTATTGGAATCACAAGATTGGTTTAAAACCCTAATTGGAAAAGAATATGCCTAGGGAGGACAGAAATGACCAAATTGATCATCCAATGACACAAACACACCTATTGGATGCACAAGATTGATTAAAAACCCTAATTGGACAAGAATATGCCTAGGGAGAACGAAAATGACCTAAATTGATCATCCAATGACACAAACACACCTATTGGATGCACAAGATTGGTTAAAAACCCTAATTGGACAAGAATATGCCTAGGGAGAATGAAAATGACCTAAATGTTAATCCAATGACACAAATGAACTTATTGGATGCACAAGATTGGTTAAAAACCCTAATTGGACAAGAATAAGCCTAGGGAGGACGATAATGACCTAATTGATCATCCAATGACACAAACACACCTATTCGATGCACAAGATTGGTTGAAAACCCTAGTTGGACAAGAATATGCCTAGGGAGGACGAAAATGACCTAATTGATCATCCAATGACACAAACACACCTATTGGATGCACAAGATTGGTTAAAAACCCTAATTGGAAAAGAATAAGCCTAGGGAGGACGAAAATGACCTAAATGTTAATCCAATGACACAAATGAACTTATTGGATGCACAAGATTGGTTAAAAACCCTAATTGGACAAGAATAAGCCTAGGGGGGACGAAAATGACCTAAATATTAATCCAATGAAACAACTCAACTTATTGGATGCACAAGATTGGTTAAAAACCCTAATTGGACAAGAATAAGCCTAGGGAGGACGAAAATGACCTAATTGATCATCCAATGACACAAACACACCTATTGGATGCACAAGATTGGTTAAAAACCCTAATTGGACAAGAATATGCCTAAGGAGGACGAAAATGACCTAAATGTTAATCCAATGACACAAATGAACTTATTGGATGCACAAGATTGGTTAAAAACACTAATTGGACAAGAATAAGGCTTGGGAGGACGAAAATGACCTAATTGATCATCCAATGACACAAACACACCTATTGGATGCACAAGACTGGTTAAAAACCCTAGTTGGACAAGAATATGCCTAGAAAGGACGAAAATGACCTAATTGATCATCCAATGACACAAATTAACTTATTGGATGCACAAGATTGGTTAAAAACCCTAATTGGACAAGAATAAGCCTAGGGAGGACGAAAATGACCTAATTGATCATCCAATGACACAAACACACCTATTGGATGCACAAGATTGGTTAAAAACCCTAATTGGACAAGAATATGCCTAAGGAGGACGAAAATGACCTAAATGTTAATCCAATGACACAAATGAACTTATTGGATGCACAAGATTGGTTAAAAACCCTAATTGGACAAGAATAAGCCTAGGGAGGATGAAAATGACCTAATTGATCATCCAATGACACAAACACACCTATTGGATGCACAAGATTGGTTCAAAACCCTAGTTGGACAAGAATATGCCTAGGGAGGACGAAAATGACCTAATTGATCATCCAATGACACAAACAAACTTATTGGATGCACAAGATTGGTTAAAAACCCTAATTGGACAAGAATAAGCCTAGGGAGGACGAAAATGACCTAAATGTTAATCCAATGACACAAATGAACTTATTGGATGGACAAGATTTGTTAAAAACCCTAATTGGGCAAGAATATGCCTAGGGAGGACGAAAATGACCTAATTTTTAATCCAATGACACAAATGAACTTATTGGATGCACAAGATTGGTTAAAAACCCTAATTGGACAAGAATAAGCCTAGGGAGGACGATAATGACCTAATTGATCATCCAATGACACAAACACACCTATTCGATGCACAAGATTGGTTGAAAACCCTAGTTGGACAAGAATATGCCTAGGGAGGACGAAAATGACCTAATTGATCATCCAATGACACAAACACACCTATTGGATGCACAAGATTGGTTAAAAACCCTAATTGGGCAAGAATATGCCTAGGGAGGACGAAAATGACCTAATTGATCATCCAATGACATAAACACACCTATTGGATGCACAAGATTGGTTAAAAACCCTAATTGGACAAGAATATGCCTAGGGAGGACGAAAATGACCTAAATATTAATTCAATGAAACAAACAAACTTATTGGATGCACAAGATTGGTTAAAAACCCTAATTGGACAAGAATAAGCCTAGGGAGGACGAAAATGACCTAATTGATCATCCAATGACACAAACACACCTATTGGATGCACAAGATTGGTTAAAAACCGTAATTGGTCAAGAATAAGCCTAGCGAGGACGAAAATGACCTAATTGATCATCCATTGCCACAAACACACCTATTGGATGCAAAAGATTGGTTAAAAACCCTAATTGGACAAGAATATGACTAGGGAGGACGAAAATGACCTAAATATTAATTCAGGGACACAAACAAAGTTATTGGAAGCACAAGATTGGTTAAAAACCCTAATTGGACAACAATAAGCCTAGGGAGGACGAAAATGACCTAAATGTTAATCCAATGACACAACTCAACTTATTGGATGCACAAGATTGGTTAAAAACCCTAATTGGACAAGAATAAGCCTAGGGAGGACGAAAATGACCTAATTGATCATCCAATGACACAAACACACCTATTGGATGCACAAGATTGGTTAAAAACCCTAATTGGACAAAAATAAGCCCAGGGAGGACGAAAATGACCTAATTGATCATCCAATGACACAAACACACCTATTGGATGCACAAGATTGGTTAAAAACCCTAATTGGACAAGAATAAGCCTAGGGAGGACGAAAATGACCTAATTGATCATCCAATGACACAAATGAATTTATTGGATGCACAAGATTGGTTAAAAACCCTAATTGGACAAGAATAAGCCTAGGGAGGACGAAAATGACCTAATTGATCATCCAATGACACAAACACACCTATTGGATGCACAAGATTGGTTAAAAACCCTAGTTGGACAAGAATATGCCTAGGGAGGACAAAAATGACCTAATTGATCATCCAATGACACAAACAAACTTATTGGATGCACAAGATTGGTTAAAAGCCCTAATTGGACAAGAATAAGCCTAGGGAGGACGAAAATGACCTAAATGTTAATCCAATGACACAAATGAACTTATTGGATGGACAAGATTGGTTAAAAACCCGAATTGGGCAAGAATATGCCTAGGGAGGACGAAAATGACCTAATTGATAATCCAATGACACAAACACACCTATTGGATGCACAAGATTGATTAAAAACCCTAATTGGACAAGAATATGCCTAGGGAGAACGAAAATGACCTAAATTGATCATCCAATGACACAAACACACCTATTGGATGCACAAGATTGGTTAAAAACCCTAATTGGACAAGAATAAGCCTAGGGAGGAAGAAAATGACCTAAATGTTAATCCAATGACACAAACACACCTATTCGATGCACAAGATTGGTTAAAAACCCTAATTGGACAAGAATAAGCCTAGGGAGGACGAAAATGACCTAATTGATCATCCAATGACACAAACACACCTATTGGATGCACAAGATTGGTTAAAAACCCTAGTTGGACAAGAATATGCCTAGGGAGGACAAAAATGACCTAATTGATCATCCAATGACACAAACAAACTTATTGGATGCACAAGATTGGTTAAAAACCCAAATTGGACAAGAATAAGCCTAGGGAGGACGAAAATGACCTAAATGTTAATCCAATGACACAAATGAACTTATTGGATGGACAAGATTGGTTAAAAACCCTAATTGGGCAAGAATATGCCTAGGGAGGACGAAAATGACCTAATTGTTAATCCAATGACACAAATGAACTTATTGGATGCACAAGATTGGTTAAAAACCCTAATTGGACAAGAATAAGCCTAGGGAGGACGATAATGACCTAATTGATCATCCAATGACACAAACACACCTATTCGATGCACAAGATTGGTTGAAAACCATAGTTGGACAAGAATATGCCTAGGGAGGACGAAAATGACCTAATTGATCATCCAATGACACAAACACACCTATTGGATGCACAAGATTGGTTAAAAAACCCTAATTGGGCAAGAATATGCCTAGGGAGGACGAAAATGACCTAAATGTTAATCCAATGACACAACTCAACTTATTGGATGCACAAGATTGGTTAAAAACCCTAATTGGACAAGAATAAGCCTAGGGAGGACGAAAATGACCTAATTGATCATCCAATGACACAAACACACCTATTGGATGCACAAGATTGGTTAAAAACCCTAGTTGGACAAGAATATGCCTAGGGAGGACAAAAATGACCTAATTGATCATCCAATGACACAAACAAACTTATTGGATGCACAAGATTGATTAAAAACCCTAATTGGACAAGAATAAGCCTAGGGAGAACGAAAATGACCTAATTGATCATCCAATGACACAAACACACCTATTCGATGCACAAGATTGGTTAAAAACCCTAATTGGACAAGAATAAGCCTAGGGAGGACGAAAATGACCTAATTGATCATCCAATGACACAAACACACCTATTTGATGCACAAGATTGGTTAAAAACCCTAGTTGGACAAGAATATGCCTAGGGAGGACGAAAATGACCTATTTGATCATCCAATGACACAAACAAACTTATTGGACGCACAAGATTGGTTAAAAACCCTAATTGGACAAGGATAAGCCTAGGGAGGACGAAAATGACCTAAATGTTAATCCAATGACACAAATGAACTTATTGGATGGACAAGATTGGTTAAAAACACTAATTGGGCAAGAATATGCCTAGGGAGGACGAAAATGACCTAATTGATCATCCAATGACACAAAAACACCTATTGGATGCACAAGATTGGTTAAAAACCCTAATTGGACAAGAATAAGCCTAGGGAGGACGAAAATGACCTAATTGATCATCCAATGACACAAACAAACTTATTGGATGCACAAGATTGGTTAAAAACCCTAATTGGACAAGAATATGCCTAGGGAGGACGAAAATGACCTAAATGTTAATCCAATGACACAACACAACTTATTGGATGCACAAGATTTGTTAAAAACCCTAATTGGACAAGAATAAGCCTAGGGAGCACGAAAATGACCCAATTGATCATCCAATGACACAAACACACCTATTGGATGCACAAGATTGGTTAAAAACCCTAATTGGACAAGAATATGCCTAAGGAGGACGAAAATGACCTAAATGTTAATCCAATGACACAAACGAACTTATTGGATGCACAAGATTGGTTAAAAACCCTAATTGGACAAGAATAAGCCTAGGGAGGACGAAAATGACCTAATTGATCATCCAATGACACAAACACACCTATTGGATGCACAAGATTGGTTAAAAACCCTAATTGGACAAGAATATGCCTAGGGAGGACGAAAATGACCTAAATATTAATTCAATGACATAAACAAACTTGTTGGATGCACAAGATTGGTTAAAAATCCTAATTGGACAAGAATAAGCCTAGGGAGGACGAAAATGACCTAATTGATCATCCAATGACACAAACACACCTATTGGATGGACAAGTTTGGTTAAAAACCCTAATTGGACAAGAATATGCCTAGGGAGGACGAAAATGACCTAAATGTTAATCCAATGACACAAATGAACTTATTGGATGCACAAGATTGGTTAAAAACCCTAATTGGACAAGAATAAGCCTAGGGAGGACGAAAATGACCTAATTGATCATCCAATGACACAAACACACCTATTGGATGCACAAGATTGGTTAAAAACCCTAATTGGACAAGAATATGCCTAGGGAGGACGAAAATGACCTAAATATTAATTCAATGACACAAACAACCTTATTGGATGCACAAGATTGGTTAAAAACCCTAATTGGACAAGAATAAGCCTAGGGAGGACGAAAATGACCTAATTGATCATCCAATGACACAAACACACCTATTGGATGCACAAGATTGGTTAAAAACCCTAATTGGACAAGAATAAGCCTAGGGAGGACGAAAATGACCTAATTGATCATCCAATGACACAAACACACCTATTGGATGCACAAGATTGGTTTAAAACCCTAGTTGGACAAGAATATGCCTATGGAGGACGAAAATGACCAAATTTATCATCCAATGACACAAATGAACTTATTGGATGCACAAGATTGGTTAAAAACCCTAATTGGACAAGAATAAGCCTAGGGAGGACGAAAATGACCTAATTGATCATCCAATGACACAAACACACCTATTGGATGCACAAGATTGGTTAAAAACCCTAGTTGGACAAGAACATGCCTAGGGAGGACGAAAATGACCTAATTGATCATCCAATGACACTAATGAACTTATTGGATGCACAAGATTGGTTAAAAACCCTAATTGGACAAGAAAAAGCTTAGGGAGGATGAAAATGACCTAATTGATCATCCAATGACACAAACACACCTATTGGAGGCACAAGATTGGTTAAAAACCCTAATTGGACAACAATATGCCTAGGGAGGACGAATATGACCTAAATGTTAAACCAATAACACAAATGAACTTATTGGATGCACAAGATTGGTAAAAACCCTAATTGGACAAGAATAAGCCTAGGGAGAACGAAAATGACGTAAATGTTAATCCAATGACACAAATCAACTTATTGGATGCACAAGATTGGTTAAAAACCCTAATTGGACAAGAATAAGCCTAGGGAGGACGAAAATGACCTAATTGATCATCCAATGACACAAATGAACTTATTGGATGCACAAGATTGGTTAAAAACCCTAATTGGACAAGAATAAGCCTAGGGAGGATCAAAGTGACCTAATTGATCATCCAATGAGATAAACACACCTATTGGATGCACAAGATTGGTTAAAAACCCTAATTGGACAAGAATATGCCTAGGGAGGACGAAAATGACCTAAATGTGAATCCAATGACACAAATGAACTTATTGAATGCACAAGACTGGTTAAAAACCTAATTGGACAAGAATAAGCCTATGGAGAATGAAAATGACCTAAATGTTAATCCAATGACACAACTCATCTTATTGGATGCACAAGATTGGTTAAAAACCCTAATTGGACAAGAATAAGCCTAGGGAGGACGAAAATGACCTAATTTATCATCCAATGACACAAACACACCTATTGGATGCACAAGATTGGTTAAAAACCCTAGTTGGACAAGAACATGCCTAGGGAGGACGAAAATGACCTAATTGATCATCCAATGACACTAATGAACTTATTGGATGCACAAGATTGGTTAAAAACCCTAATTGGACAAGAATAAGCCTAGGGAGGACGAAAATGACCTAATTGATCATCCAATGACACAAACACACCTATTGGATGCACAAGATTGGTTAAAAACCCTAATTGGACAAGAATATGCCTAGGGAGGACGAAAATGACCTAATTGATCATCCAATGACACAAACACACCTATTGGATGCACAAGATTGGTTGAAAACCATAATTGGACAATAATATGCTTAGGGAGGACGAAAATGACCTAAATATTAATTCAATGACACAAACAAACTTATTGGATGCACAAGATTGGTTAAAAACCCTAATTGGACAATAATATGCCTAGGGAGGACGAAAATGACCTAATTGATCATCCAATGACACAAACACACCTATTGGATGCACAAGATTGGTTAAAAACCCTAGTTGGACAAGAACATGCCTAGGGAGCACGAAAATGACCTAATTGATCATCCAATGACACTAATGAACTTATTGGATGCACAAGATTGGTTAAAAACCCTAATTGGACAATAATAAGCCTAGGGTGGACGAAAATGACCTAATTGATCTTCCAATGACACAAACACACCTATTGGATGCACAATATTGGTTAAAAACCGTAATTGGACAAGAATATGCCTAGGGAGGACGAAAATGACCTAATTGATCGTCCAATGACACTAACACACCTATTGGATGCACAAGATTGGTTAAAAACCCTAATTGGACAAGAATATGCCTACGGAGGACGAATATGACCTAAATGTTAATCCAATAACACAAATGAACTTATTGGATGCACAAGATTGGTTAAAAACCCTAATTGGACAAGAATAAGCCTAGGGAGAACGAAAATGACCTAAATGTTAATCAAATGACACAACTCAACTTATTGGATGCACAAGATTGGTTAAAAACCTTAATTGGACAAGAATAATCCTAGGGAGGACGAAAATGACCTAATTGATCATCCAATGACACAAACACACCTATTGGATGCACAAGATTGGTTAAAAACCCTAATTGGAAAAGAATATGCCTAGGGAGGACGAAATTGACCTAAATGTTAATCCAATTACACAAATGAACTTATTGGATGCACAAGATTGGTTAAAAAACCCTAATTGGACAAGAATAAGCCTAGGGAGAACGAAAATGACCTAAATGTTAATCTAATGACACAACTCAACTTATTGGATGCACAAGATTGGTTAAAATCCTTAATTGGACAAGAATAATCCTAGGGAGGACGAAAATGACCTAATTGATCATCCAATGACACAAACACACCTATTGGATGCACAAGATTGGTTAAAAACCCTAATTGGACAAGAATATGCCTAGGGAGGACGAAATTGACCTAAATGTTAATCCAATTACACAAATGAACTTATTGGATGCACAAGATTGGTTAAAAAACCCTAATTGGACAAGAATAAGCCTAGGGAGAACGAAAATGACCTAAATGTTAATCCAATGACACAACTCAACTTATTGGATGCACAAGATTGGTTAAAAACCCTAATTGGGCAAGAATAAGCCTAGGGAGGACGAAAATGACCTAATTGATCATCCAATGACACTAATGAACTTATTGGATGCACAAGATTGGTTAAAAACCCTAGTTGGACAAGAACATGCCTAGGTAGGAAGAAAATGACCTAATTGATCATCCAATGACACTAATGAACTTATTGGATGCACAAGATTGGTTAAAAACCCTAATTGGACAAGAATAAGCCTAGGGAGGACGAAAATGACCTAATTGATCATCCAATGACACAAACACACCTATTGGATGCACAAGATTGGTTAAAAACCCTAACTGGACAAGAATATGCCTAGGGAGGACGAAAATGACCTAAATGTTAATCCAATGACACAAATGAACTTATTGGATGCACAAGATTGGTTAAAAACCCTAATTGGACAAGAATAAGCCTAGGGAGGACGAAAATGACCTAATTGATCATCCAATGACACAAACACACCTATTGGATGCACAAGATTGGTTAAAAACCCAAATTGCACAAGAATATGCCTAGGGAGGAGGAAAGTGACCTAATTGATCATTCAATGACGCAAACACACCTATTGGATGCACAAGATTGGTTAAAAACCCTAATTCGACTAGAATATGCCTAGGGAGGACGAAAATGACCTAAATGTTAATCCAATGACACAAATGAACTTATTGGATGCACAAGATTGGTTAAAAACCCTAATTGGACAAGAATAAGCCTAGGGAGGACGAAAATGACCTAATTGATCATCCAATGACACAAACACACCTATTGGATGCACAAGATTGGTTAAAAACCCTAGTTGGACAAGAATATGCCTAGGGAGGACGAAAATGACCTAAATATTAATCCAATGACACAAACAAACTTATTGGATGCACAAGATTGGTTAAAAACCCTAATTGGACAAGAATAAGCCTAGGGAGGACGAAAATGACCTAATTGATCATCCAATGACACAAACACACCTATTGGATGCACAAGATTGGTTAAAAACCCTAATTGGATAAGAATAAGCCTAGGGAGAACGAAAATGACCTAAATGTTAATCCTATGATACAACGCAACTTATTGGATGCACAAGATTGGTTAAAAACCCTAATTGGACAAGAATAAGCCTAGGGAGGACGAAAATGACCTAATTGATCATCCAATGACACAAACACACCTATTGGATGCACAAGATTGGTTAAAAACACTAATTGGACAAGAATAAGTCTATGGTGGACGAAAATGACCTAATTGATCATCCAATGACACAAACACACCTATTGGATGCACAAGATTGGTTAAAAACCCTAATTGGACAAGAATATGCCTAGGGAGGACGAAAATGACCTAATTGATCATCCAATGACACAAACACACCTATCGGATGCACAAGATTGGTTAAAAACCTTAATTGGACAAGAATATGCCTAGGGAGGACAAAAATGACCTAAATATTAATTCAATGACACAAACAAAGTTATTGGATGCACAAGATTGGTTAAAAACCCTAATTGGACAAGAATAAGCCTAGGGAGGACGAAAATGACCTAATTAATCATCCAATGACACAAACACACCTATTGGATGCACAAGATTGGTTAAAAACCCTAGTTGGACAAGAACATGCCTAGGGAGGACGAAAATGACCTAAATGTTAATCCAATAACACAAATGAACTTATTGGATGCACAAGATTGGTTAAAAACCCTAATTGGACAAGAATAAGCCTAGGGAGAACGAAAATGACCTAAATGTTAATCAAATGACACAACTCAACTTATTGGATGCACAAGATTGGTTAAAAACCTTAATTGGACAAGAATAATCCTAGGGAGGACGAAAATGACCTAATTGATCATCCAATGACACAAACACACCTATTGGATGCACAAGATTGGTT
>JBBPBR010000576.1:0-11844 GCA_037974775.1 Cicer pinnatifidum | reverse complement strand
TAAAAAACCCTAATTGGACAAGAATAAGCCTAGGGAGAACGAAAATGACCTAAATGTTAATCCAATGACACAACTCAACTTATTGGATGCACAAGATTGGTTAAAAACCCTAATTGGGCAAGAATAAGCCTAGGGAGGACGAAAATGACCTAATTGATCATCCAATGACACTAATGAACTTATTGGATGCACAAGATTGGTTAAAAACCCTAGTTGGACAAGAACATGCCTAGGTAGGACGAAAATGACCTAATTGATCATCCAATGACACTAATGAACTTATTGGATGCACAAGATTGGTTAAAAACCCTAATTGGACAAGAATAAGCCTAGGGAGGACGAAAATGACCTAATTGATCATCCAATGACACAAACACACCTATTGGATGCACAAGATTGGTTAAAAACCCTAATTGGACAAGAATATGCCTACGGAGGACGAATATGACCTAAATGTTAATCCAATAACACAAATGAACTTATTGGATGCACAAGATTGGTTAAAAACCCTAATTGGACAATAATATGCCTAGGGAGGACGAAAATGACGTAAATATTAATTCAATGACACAAACAAACTTATTGGATGCACAAGATTGGTTAAAAACCCTAATTGGACAATAATATGCCTAGGGAGGACGAAAATGAACTAATTGATTATCCAATGACACTAATGAACTTATTGGATGCACAAGATTGGTTAAAAACCCTAATTGGACAAGAATAAGCCTAGGGAGGACGAAAATGACCTAATTGATCATCCAATGACACAAACACACCTATTGGATGCACAAGATTGGTTAAAAACCCTAATTGGACAAGAATATGCCTAGGGAGGACGAAAATGACCTAATTGGTCATCCAATGACACAAACACACCTATTGGATGCACAAGATTGGTTAAAAACCCTAATTGGACAAGAATAAGCCTAGGGAGGACGAAAATAACCTAATTGATCATCCAATGACACAAACACACCTATTGGATGCACAAGATTGGTTAAAAACCCTAATTGGACAAGAATATGCCTAGGCAGGACGAAAATGATCTAAATGTTAATCCAATGACACAAATGAACTTATTGGATGCACAAGATTGGTTAAAAACCCTAATTGGACAAGAATAAGCCTAGGGAGGACGAAAATGACCTAATTGATCATCCAATGACACAAACACACCTATTGGATGCACAAGATTGGTTAAAAACCCTAATTGGACAAGAATATGCCTAGGGAGGACGAAAATGACCTAATTGATCATCCAATGACACAAATGAACTTATTGGATGTACAAGATTAGTTAAAAACCCAAATTGGACAAGAATAAGCCTAGGGAGGACGAAAATGACCTAATTGATCATCCAATGACACAAACACACCTATTGGATGCACAAGATTGGTCTAAAACTCTAATTGGACAAGAATATGCCTAGGGAGGACGAAAATGACCTAAATGGTAATCCAATGACACAAATGAACTTATTAAATGCACAAGATTGGTTAAAAACCCTATTTGGACAAGAATAAGCCTATTGAGGACGAAAATGACCTAAATGTTAATCCAATGACACAACTCAACTTATTGGATTCACAAGATTGGTTAAAAACCCTAATTGGACAAGAATAAGCCTATGGAGGACGAAAATGACCTAATTGATCATCCAATGACACAAACACACCTATTGGATGCACAAGATTGGTTAAAAACCCTAATTGGACAAGAATAAGCCTAGGGAGGACGAAAATGACCTAATTGATCATCCATTGCCAAAAACACACCTATTGGATGCACAAGATTGGTTAAAAACCCTAATTGGACAACAATAAGCCTAGGGAGGACGAAAATGACCTAATTGATCATCCAATGACACAAACACACCTATTGGATGCACAACATTGGTTAAAACCCTAATTGGACAAGAATATGCCTAGGGAGGACGAAAATGACCTAATTGATCATCCAATGACACAAACACACCTATTGGATGCACAAGATTGGTTAAAAACCCTAATTGGACAAGAATAAGCCTAGGGAGGACGAAAGTGACCTAATTGATCATCCAATGACACAAACACAATTATTGGATGCACAAGATTGGTTAAAAACCCTAAGTGGACAAGAATATGCCTAGGGAGGACAAAAATCACCTAATTGATCATCCAATGACACAAACACACCTATTGGATGCAAAAGATTGGTTAAAAACCCTAATTGGACAAGTATATGCATAGGGAGGTCGAAAATGACCTAATTGATAATCCAATGACACAAACACACCTATTGGATGCACAAGATTGGTTAAAAACCCTAATTGGACAAGAATAAGCCTAGGGAGGACGAAAATGACCTAATTGATCATCCAATGACACAAACACACCTATTGGATGCACAAGATTGGTTAAAAACCCTAATTGGACAAGAATAAGCCTAGGGAGGACGAAAATGACCTAAATGTTAATCCAATGACACAACTCAACTTATTGGATGCACAAGATTGGTTAAAAACGCTAATTGGACAAGAATAAGCCTAGGGAGGACGAAAATGACCTAATTGATCATCCAATGACACAAATGAACTTATTGGATGCACAAGATTGGTTAAAAACCCTAATTGGACAAGAATAAGCCTAGGGAGCACGAAAATGACCCAATTGATCATCCAATGACAGAAACACACCTATTGGATGCCCAAGATTGGTTAAAAACCCTAATTGGACAAGAATATGCCTAAGGAGGACGAAAATGACCTAAATGTGAATCCAATGACACAAATGAACTTATTGGATGGACAAGATTGGTTAAAAACACTAATTGGGCAAGAATATGCCTAGGGAGGACGAAAATGACCTAATTGATCATCCAATGACACAAAAACACCTATTGGATGCACAAGATTGATTAAAAATCCTAATTGGACAAGAATATGCCTAGGGAGAACGAAAATGACCTAAATTGATCATCCAATGACACAAACACACCAATTGGATGCACAAGATTGGTTAATAACCCTAATTGGACAAGAATATGCCTAGGGAGAACGAAAATGACCTAAATGTTAATCCAATGACACTAATGAACTTATTGGATGCACAAGATTGGTTAAAAACCCTAATTGGACAAGAATAAGCCTAGGGAGGACGAAAATGACCTAATTGATCATCCAATGACACAAACACACCTATTGGATGCACAAGATTGGTTAAAAACCCTAGTTGGACTAGAATATGCCTAGGGAGGACGAAAATGACCTAATTGATCATCCAATGACACAAAAACACCTATTGGATGCACAAGATTGATTAAAAATCCTAATTGGACAAGAATATGCCTAGGGAGAACGAAAATGACCTAAATTGATCATCCAATGACACAAACACACCAATTGGATGCACAAGATTGGTTAAAAACCCTAATTGGACAAGAATATGCCTAGGGAGAACGAAAATGACCTAAATGTTAATCCAATGACACAAATGAACTTATTGGATGCACAAGATTGGTTAAAAACCCTAATTGGACAAGAATAAGCCTAGGGAGGACGAAAATGACCTAATTGATCATCCAATGACACAAACACACCTATTCGATGCACAAGATTAGTTAAAAACCCTAGTTGGACTAGAATATACCTAGGGAGGACGAAAATGACCTAATTGATCATCCAATGACACAAACAAACTTATTGGATGCACAAGATTGGTTAAAAATCCTAATTGGACAAGAATAAGCCTAGGGAGGACGAAAATGACCTAATTGATCATCCAATGACACAAATGAACTTATTGGATGCACAAGATTGGTTAAAAACCCTAATTAGACAAGAATAAGCCTAGGGAGCACGAAAATGACCCAATTGATCATCCAATGACACAAACACACCTATTGGATGCACAAGATTGGTTAAAAACCCTAATTGGACAAGAATATGCCTAATGAGGACGAAAATGACCTAAATGTTAATCCAATGACACAAATGAACTTATTGGATGCACAAGATTGGTTAAAAACCCTAATTGGACAAGAATAAGCCTAGGGAGGACGAAAATGACCTAATTGATCATCCAATGACACAAACACACCTATTGGATGCACAAGATTGGTTAAAAACCCTAATTGGACAAGAATATGCCTAGGGAGGACGAAAATGACCTAAATATTAACTCAATGACACAAACAAAGTTATTGGATGAACAAGATTGGTTAAAAACCCTAATTGGACAAGAATAAGCCTAGGGAGGATGAAAATGACCTAATTGATCATCCAATGACACAAGCACACCTATTGGATGCACAAGATTGGTTAAAAACCCTAATTGGACAAGAATATGCCTAGGGAGGACGAAAATGACCTAAATATTAATTCAATGACACAAACACACCTATTGGATGCACAAGATTGGTTAAAAACCCTAATTGGACAAGAATATGCCTCGGGAGGACGAATATGACCTAAATGTTAATCCAATAACACAAATGAACTTATTGGATGCACAAGATTGGTTAAAAACCCTAATTGGACAAGAATATGCCTAGGGAGGACTGATATGACCTAAATGTTAATCCAATGACACAAATGAACTTATTGGATGCACAAGATTGGTTAAAAACCCTAATTGGACAAGAATAAGCCTAGGGAGGACGAAAACGACCTAATTGATCATCCAATGACACAAACACACCTATTGGATGCACAAGATTGGTTAAAAACCCTAATTGGACAAGAATATGCCAAGGGAGGACGAAAATGACCTAAATATAAATTCAATGACACAAACAAAGTTATTGGATGAACAAGATTGGTTAAAAACCCTAATTGGACAAGAATAAGCCTAGGGAGGACGAAAATGACCTAATTGATCATCCAATGAAACAAAAACACCTATTGGATGCACAAGATTGGTTAAAAACCCTAATTGGACAAGAATAAGCCTAGGGAGGACGAAAATGACCTAATTGATCATCCAATGACACAAACACACCTATTGGATGCACAAGATTGGTTAAAAACCCTAATTGGACAAGAATAAGCCTAGGGAGGACGAAAATGACCTAATTGATCATCCAATGACACAAACACACCTATTGGATGCACAAGATTGGTTAAAAACCCTAATTGGACAAGAATATGCCTAGGGAGGACGAAAATGACCTAAATATTAATTAAATGACACAAACAAACTTATCGGATGCACAAGATTGGCTAAAAACCCTAATTGGACAAGAATAAGCCTAGGGAGGACGAAAATGACCTAATTGATCATCCAATGACACAAACACACCTATTGGATGCACAAGATTGGTTAAAAACCCTAATTGGACAAGAATAAGCCTAGGGAGGACGAAAATGACCTAAATATTAATCCAATGACACAACTCAACTTATTGGATGCACAAGATTGGTTAAAAACCCTATTGGGCAAGAATAAGCCTAGGGAGGACGAAAATGACGTAATTGATCATCCAATGACACAAACACACCTATTGGATGCACAAGATTGGTTAAAAACCCTAATTGGACAAGAATAAGCCTAGGGAGGACGAAAATGACCTAATTGATCATCCAATGACACAAACACACCTATTGGATGCACAAGATTGGTTAAAAACCCTAATTGGACAAGAATATGCCTAGGGAGGACGAAAATGACCTAAATATTAATTCAATGACACAAACAAAGTTATTGGATGCAAAGATTGGTTAAAAACCCTAATTGGACAAGAATAAGCCTAGGGAGGACGAAAATGACCTAATTGATCATCCAATGACACAAACACACCTATTGGATGCACAAGATTGGTTAAAAACCCTAATTGGACAAGAATAAGCCTAGGGAGGACGAAAATGACCTAATTGATCATCCAATGACACAAACACACCTATTGGATGCACAAGATTGGTTAAAAACCCTAATTGGACAAGAATATGCCTAGGGAGGACGAAAATGACCTAAATATTAATTCAATGACACAAACAAAGTTATTGGATGCACAAGATTGATTAAAAACCCTAATTTGACAAGAATAAGTGTAGGTAGGATGAAAATGACCTAATTGATCATCCAATGACACAAACACACCTATTGGATGCACAAGATTGGTTAAAAACCCTAATTGGACAAGAATAAGCCTAGGGAGGACGAAAATGACCTAATTGATCATCCAATGACACAAACACACCTATTGGATGCACAAGATTGGTTAAAAACCCTAATTGGACAAGAATATGCCTAGGGAGGACGAAAATGACCTAAATGTTAATCCAATGACACAAATGAACTTATTGGATGCAGAAGATTGGTTAAAAACCCTAATTGGACAAGAATAAGCCTTCGGAGGATGAAAATGACCTAATTAATCATCCAATGACACAAACACACCTATTGGATGCAAAAGACTAGTTAAAAACCCTAATTGGACAAGAATATGCCTAGGAAGGACGAAAATGACCTAATTGATCATCCAATGACACAAACACACCTATTGGATGCACAAGATTGGTTAAAAACCCTAATTGGACAAGAATAAGCCTAGGGAGGACGAAAATGACCTAATTGATCATCCAATGACACAAACACACCTATTGGATGCACAAGATTGGTTAAAAACGCTAATTGGACAAGAATATGCCTAGGGAGGACGAAATTGACCTAAATTGATCATCCAATGACACAAACACACCTATTGGATGCACAAGATTGGTTAAAAACCCTAATTGGACAAGAATATGCCTAGGGAGGACGAAAATGACCTAAATGTTAATCCAATGACACAAATGAACTTATTGGATGGACAAGATTGGTTAAAAACCCTAATTGGGCAAGAATATGCCTAGGGAGGACGAAAATGACCTAATTGTTAATCCAATGAAACAAATGAACTTATTGGATGCACAAGATTGGTTAAAAACCCTAATTGGACAAGAATAAGCCTAGGGAGGACGAAAATGACCTAATTGATCATCCAATGAGACAAACACACCTATTGGATGCACAAGATTGGTTAAAAACCCTAGTTGGACAAGAATATGCCTAGGGAGGACAAAAATGACCTAATTGATCATCCAATGACACAAACAAACTTATTGGATGCACAAGATTGGTTAAAAACCCTAATTGGACAAGAATAAGCCTAGGGAGGACGAAAATGACCTAAATGTTAATCCAATGACACAAATGAACTTATTGGATGGACAAGATTGGTTAAAAACCCTAATTGGGCAAGAATATGCCTAGGGAGGACGAAAATGACCTAATTGTTAATCCAATGAAACAAATGAACTTATTGGATGCACAAGATTGGTTAAAAACCCTAATTGGACAAGAATAAGCCTAAGGAGGACGATAATGACCTAATTGATCATCCAATGACACAAACACACCTATTCGATGCACAAGATTGGTTAAAAACCCTAATTGGACAAGAATAAGCCTAGGGAGGACGAAAATGACCTAATTGATCATCCAATGACACAAACACACCTATTGGATGCACAAGATTGGTTAAAAACCCTAGTTGGACAAGAATATGCCTAGGGAGGACAAAAATGACCTAATTGATCATCCAATGACACAAACAAACTTATTGGATGCACAAGATTGGTTAAAAACCCAAATTGGAAAGAATAAGCCTAGGGAGGACGAAAATGACCTAAATGTTAATCCAATGACACAAATGAACTTATTGGATGGACAAGATTGGTTAAAAACCCTAATTGGGCAAGAATATGCCTAGGGAGGACGAAAATGACCTAATTGTTAATCCAATGACACAAACGAACTTATTGGATGCACAAGATTGGTTAAAAACCCTAATTGGACAAGAATAAGCCTAGGGAGGACGATAATGACCTAATTGATCATCCAATGACACAAACACACCTATTCGATGCACAAGATTGGTTGAAAACCCTATTTGGACAAGAATATGCCTAGGGAGGACGAAAATGACCTAATTGATCATCCAATGACACAAACACACCTATTGGATGCACAAGATTGGTTAAAAACCCTAATTGGGCAAGAATATGCCTAGGGAGGACGAAAATGACCTAAATGTTAATCCAATGACACAACTCAACTTATTGGATGCACAAGATTAGTTAAAAACCCTAATTGGACAAGAATAAGCCTAGGGAGGACGAAAATGACCTAATTGATCATCCAATGACACAAACACACCTATTCGATGCACAAGATTGGTTAAAAACCCTAATTGGACAAGAATAAGCCTAGGGAGGACGAAAATGACCTAATTGATCATCCAATGACACAAGCACACCTATTGGATGCACAAGATTGGTTAAAAACCCTAGTTGGACAAGAATATGCCTAGGGAGGACAAAAATGACCTAATTGATCATCCAATGAAAAAAACAAACTTATTGGATGCACAAGATTGGTTAAAAACCCTAATTGGACAAGAATTAGCCTAGGGAGGACGAAAATGACCTAAATGTTAATCCAATGACACAAATGAACTTATTGGATGGACAAGATTGGTTAAAAACCCTAATTGGGCAAGAATATGCCTAGGGAGGACGAAAATGACCTAATTGATCATCCAATGACACAAACACACCTATTGGATGCACAAGATTGATTAAAAACCCTAATTGGACAAGAATATGCCTAGGGAGAACGAAAATGACCTAAATTGATCATCCAATGACACAAACACACCTATTCGATGCACAAGATTGGTTAAAAACCCTAAATGGACAAGAATATGCCTAAGGAGAACGAAAATGACCTAAATGTTAATCCAATGACACAAATGAACTTATTGGATGCACAAGATTGGTTAAAAACCCTAATTGGACAAGAATAAGCCTAGGGAGGACGAAAATGACCTAATTGATCATCCAATGACACAAACACACCTATTGGATGCACAAGATTGGTTAAAAACCCTAGTTTGACAAGAATATGCCTAGGGAGGACGAAAATGACCTAATTGATCATCCAATGACACAAACAAACTTATTGGATGCACAAGATTGGTTAAAAACCCTAATTGGACAAGAATAAGCCTAGGGAGGACGAAAATGACCTAAATGTTAATCCAACGAGACAACTCAACTTATTGGATGGACAAGATTAGTTAAAAACCCTAATTGGGCAAGAATAAGCCTAGGGAGGATGAAAATGACCTAATTGATCATCCAATGACACAAACACACCTATTGGATGCACAAGATTGGTTAAAAACCCTAATTGGACGAGAATAAGCCTAGGGAGGACGAAAATGACCTAAATGTTAATCCAATGACACAACTCAACTTATTGGATGCACAAGATTGGTTAAAAACCCTAATTGGACAAGAATAAGCCTAGGGAGGACGAAAATGACCTAATTGATCATCCAATGACACAAACACACCTATTGGATGCACAAGATTGGTTAAAAACCCTAATTGGACAAGAATATGCCTAGGGAGGACGAAAATGACCTAAATGTTGATCCAATGACACAAATGAACTTATTAGATGTACAAGATTGGTTAAAAACCCTAGTTGGACAAGAATATGCCTAGGGAGGACGAAAATGACCTAATTGATCATCCAATGACACAAATGAACTTATTGGATGCACAAGATTGGTTAAAAACCCTAATTGGACAAGAATATACCTAGGGAGGATGAAAATGACCTAAATGTTAATCCAATGACACAACTCAACTTATTGGATGCACAAGATTGGTTAAAAACCCTAATTGGACAAGAATAAGCCTAGGGAGGACGAAAATGACCTAATTGATCATCCAATGACACAAACACACCTATTGGATGCACAAGATTGGTTAAAAACCCTAATTGGACAAGAATATGCCTAGGGAGGACGAAAATGACCTAAATGTTAATCCGATGACACAAATGAACTTATTAGATGTACAAGATTGGTTAAAAACCCTAATTGGACAAGAATAAGCCTAGGGAGGACGAAAATGACCTAATTGATCATCCAATGACACAAACACACCTATTGGATGCACAAGATTGGTTAAAAACCCTAATTGGACAAGAATATGCCTAGGGAGGACGAGAATGACCTAATTGATCATCCGATGACACAAACACACCTATTGGATGCACAAGATTGGTTTAAAACCCTAATTGGAAAAGAATATGCCTAGGGAGGACGAAAATGACCAAATTGATCATCCAATGACACAAACACACCTATTGGATGCACAAGATTGATTAAAAACCCTAATTGGACAAGAATATGCCTAGGGAGAACGAAAATGACCTAAATTGATCATCCAATGACACAAACACACCTATTGGATGCACAAGATTGGTTAAAAACCCTAATTGGACAAGAATATGCCAAGGGAGAACGAAAATGACCTAAATGTTAATCCAATGACACAAATGAACTTATTGGATGGACAAGATAGGTTAAAAACCCTAATTGGGCAAGAATATGCCTAGGGAGGACGAAAATGACCTAATTGTTAATCCAATGACACAAATGAACTTATTGGATCCACAAGATTGGTTAAAAACCCTAATTGGACAAGAATAAGCCTAGGGAGGACGATAATGACCTAATTGATCATCCAATGACACAAACACACCTATTCGATGCACAAGATTGGTTGAAAACCCTAGTTGGACAAGAATATGCCTAGGGAGGACGAAAATGACCTATTTGATCATCCAATGACACAAACACACCTATTGGATGCACAAGATTGGTTAAAAACCCTAATTGTGCAAGAATATGCCTAGGGAGGACGAAAATGACCTAAATGTTAATCCAATGACACAACTCAACTTATTGGATGCACAAGATTGGTTAAAAACCCTAATTGGACAAGAATAAGCCTAGGGAGGACGAAAATGACCTAATTGATCATCCAATGACTCAAATGAACTTATTGGATGCACAAGATTGGTTAAAAACCCTAATTGGACAAGAATAAGCCTAGGGAGCACGAAAATGACCCAATTGATCATCCAATGACACAAACACACCTATTGGATGCACAAGATTGGTTAAAAACCTTAATTGGACAAGAATATGCCTAAGGAGGACGAAAATGACCTAAATGTTAATCCAATGACACAAATGAACTTATTGGATGGACAAGATTGGTTAAAAACACTAATTGGGCAAGAATATGCCTAGGGAGGACGAAAATGACCTAATTGATCATCCAATGACACAAAAACACCTATTGGATGCACAAGATTGATTAAAAATCCTAATTGGACAAGAATATGCCTAGGGAGAACGAAAATGACCTAAATTGATCATCCAATGACACAAACACACCAATTGGATGCACAAGATTGGTTAAAAACCCTAATTGGACAAGAATATGCCTAGGGAGAACGAAAATGACCTAAATGTTAATCCAATGACACAAATGAACTTATTAGATGCACAAGATTGGTTAAAAACCCTAATTGGACAAGAATAAGCCTAGGGAGCACGAAAATGACCTAATTGATCATCCAATGACACAAACACACCTATTGGATGCACAAGATTGGTTAAAAACCCTAATTGTGCAAGAATATGCCTAGGGAGGACGAAAATGACCTAAATGTTAATCCAATGACACAACTCAACTTATTGGATGCACAAGATTGGTTAAAAACCCTAATTGGACAAGAATAAGCCTAGGGAGGACGAGAATGACCTAATTGATCATCCAATGACACAAATGAACTTATTGGATGCACAAGATTGGTTAAAAACCCTAATTGGACAAGAATAAGCCTAGGGAGCTCGAAAATGACCTAAATGTTAATCCAATGACACAAATGAACTTATTGGATGGACAAGATTGGTTAAAAACCCTAATTGGGCAAGAATATGCCTAGGGAGGACGA
>JBBPBR010000575.1:111156-131390 GCA_037974775.1 Cicer pinnatifidum | reverse complement strand
ATCCAATGACACAAATGAACTTATTGGATGCACAAGATTGGTTAAAAACCCTAATTGGACAAGAATAAGCCTAGGGAGGACGATAATGACCTAATTGATCATCCAATGACACAAACACACCTATTCGATGCACAAGATTGGTTGAAAACCCTAGTTGGACAAGAATATGCCTAGGGAGGACGAAAATGACCTATTTGATCATCCAATGACAAAAACACACCTATTGGATGCACAAGATTGGTTAAAAACCCTAATTGGGCAAGAATATGCCTAGGGAGGACGAAAATGACCTAAATGTTAATCCAATGACACAACTCAACTTATTGGATGCACAAGATTTGTTAAAAACCCTAATTGGACAAGAATAAGCCTAGGGAGCACGAAAATGACCCAATTGATCATCCAATGACACAAACACACCTATTGGATGCACAAGATTGGTTAAAAACCCTAATTGGACAAGAATATGCCTAAGGAGGACGAAAATGACCTAAATGTTAATCCAATAACACAAATGAACTTATTGGATGCACAAGATTGGTTAAAAACCCTAATTGGACAAGAATAAGCCTAGGGAGGACGAAAATGACCTAATTGATCATCCAATGACACAAACACACCTATTGGATGCACAAGATTGGTTCAAAACCCTAGTTGGACAAGAATATGCCTAGGGAGGACGAAAATGACCTAATTGATCATCCAATGACAAAAACAAACTTATTGGATGCACAAGATTGGTTAAAAACCCTAATTAGACAAGAATAAGCCTAGGGAGCACGAAAATGACCCAATTGATCATCCAATGACACAAACACACCTATTGGATGCACAAGATTGGTTAAAAACCCTAATTGGACAAGAATATGCCTAATGAGGACGAAAATGACCTAAATGTTAATCCAATGACACAAATGAACTTATTGGATGCACAAGATTGGTTAAAAACCCTAATTGGACAAGAATAAGCCTAGGGAGGACGAAAATGACCTAATTGATCATCCAATGACACAAACACACCTATTGGATGCACAAGATTGGTTAAAAACCCTAGTTGGACAAGAATATGCCTAGGGAGGACGAAAATGACCTAATTGATCATCCAATGACACAAATGAACTTATTGGATGAACAAGAGTGGCTAAAAACCCTAATTGGACAAGAATATGCCTAGGGAGGACGAAAATGACCTAAATATGAATTCAATGACACAAACAAAGTTATTGGATGCACAAGATTGGTTAAAAACCCTAATTGGACAAGAATATGCCTAGGGAGGACGAAAATGACCTAAATATTATTTCAATGACACAAACAAAGTTATTGGATGCACAAGATTGGTTAAAAACCCTAATTGGACAAGAATAAGCCTAGGGAGGACGAAAATGACCTAAATATTAATTCAATGACACAAACAAAGTTATTGGATGCACAAGATTGGTTAAAAACCCTAATTGGACAAGAATAAGCCTAGGGAGGACGAAAATGACCTAATTGATCATCCAATGACACAAACACACCTATTGGATGCACAAGATTGGTTAAAAACCCTAATTGGACAAGAATAAGCCTAGGGAGGAACAAAATGACATAATTTATCATCCAATGACACAAACACACCTATTGGATGCTCAAGATTGGTTAAAAACCCTAATTGGACAAGAATAAGCCTTGGGAGGAAGAAAATGACCTAATTGATCATCCAATGACACAAACACACCTATTGGATGCCCAAGATTGGTTTAAAACCCTAGTTGGACAAGAATATGTCTAGGGAGGACGAAAATGACCTAGTTATTCATCCAATGACACAAATTAACTTATTGGATGCACAACATTGGTTAAAAACCCTAATTGGACAAGAATAAGCCTAGGGAGGACGAAAATGACCTAATTGATCATCCAATGACACAAACACACCTATTGGATGCCCAAGATTGGTTTAAAACACTAGTTGGACAAGAATATGCCTAGGGAGGACGAAAATGACCTAATTGATCATCCAATGACACAAACACACCTATTGGATGCACAAGATTGGTTAAAAACCCTAATTGGACAAGAATATGCCTAGGGAGGACGAAAATGACCTAATTGATCATCCAATGACACAAACACACCTATTGGATGCACAAGATTGGTTAAAAACCCTAATTGAAAAAGAATAAGCCTAGGGAGGTTGAAAATGACCTAATTGATCATCCAATAACACAAACGCACCTATTGGATGCACAAGATTGGTTAAAAACCCTAATTGGACAAGAATTAGCCTAGGGAGGACGAAAATGACCTAATTGATCATCCAATGACACAAACACACCAATTGGATGGACAAGTTTGGTTAAAAACCCTAATTGGACAAGAATATGCCTAGGGAGGACGAAAATGACCTAATTGATCGTCCAATGACACAAACACACCTATTGGATGCACAAGATTGGTTAAAAACCCTAATTGGACAAGAATAAGCCTAGGGAGGACAAAAATGACCTAATTGATCATCCAATGACACAAACACACCTATTGGATGCACAAGATTGGTTAAAAACCCTAATTGGACAAGAATAAGCCTAGGGAGGACGAAAATGACCTAATTGATCATCCAAGGACACAAACACACCTATTGGATGCACAAGATTGGTTAAAAACCCTAATTGGACAAGAATAAACCTAGGGAGGCCGAAAATGACCTAATTGATCATCCACTGACACAAACACACCTATTAGATGCACAAGATTGGTTAAAAACCCTAATTGGACAAGAATAAGCCTAGGGAGGACGAAAATGACCTAATTGATCATCCAATGACACAAACACACCTATTGGATGCACAAGATTGGTTAAAAACCCTAATTGGACAAGAATAAGCCTAGGGAGGACGAAAATGACCTAATTGATCATCCAATGACACAAACACACCTATTGGATGCACAAGATTGGTTAAAAACCCTAGTTGGACAAGAACATGCCTAGGGAGGTCGAAAATGACCTAATTGATCATCCAATGACACTAATGAACTTATTGGATGCACAAGATTGGTTAAAAACCGTAATTGGACAAGAATAAGCCTAGGGAGGACGAAAATGACCTAATTGATCATCCAATGACACAAACACACCTATTGGATGCACAAGATTGGTTAAAAACCCTAATTGGACAAGAATAAGCCTAGGGAGGACGTAAAGGACCTAATTGATCATCCAATGACACAAACACACCTATTGGATGCACAAGATTGGTTAAAAACCCTAATTGGACAAGAATATGCCTAGGGAGGACGAAAATGACCTAATTGATCATCCAATGACACAAACACACCTATTGGATGCACAAGATTGGTTAAAAACCCTAATTGGACCAGAATATGCCTAGGGAGGTGGAAAATGACCTAATTGATCATTCAATGACACAAACAAAGTTATTTGATGCACAAGATTGGTTAAAAACCCTAATTGGACAAGAATAAGCCTAGGGAGGACGAAAATGACCTAATTGATCATCCAATGACACAAACACACCTATTGGATGCACAAGATTGGTTAAAAACCCTAATTGGACAAGAATATGCCTAGGGAGGACGAAAATGACCTAATTGATCATCCAATGACACAAACACACCTATTGGATGCACAAGATTGGTTAAAAACCCTAATTGGACAAGAATAAGCCTAGGGAGGACAAAAATGACCAAAATGTTAATCAAATGACACAACTCAACTTATTGGATGCACAAGATTGGTTAAAAACCCTAATTGGACAAGAATAAGCATAGGGAGGACGAAAATGACCTAATTGATCATCCAATGACACAAACACACCTATTGGATGCACAAGATTGGTTAAAAACCCTAATTGGACAAGAATATGCCTAGGGAGGATGAAAATGACCTAAATGTTAATCCAATGACACAAGCGAACTTATTGGATGCACAAGATTGGTTAAAAACCCTAATTGGACAAGAATAAGCCTAGGGAGGACGAAAATGACCTAATTGATCATCCAATGACACAAACACACCTATTGGATGCACAAGATTGGTTAAAAACCCTAATTGGACAAGAATATGCCTAGGGAGGACGAAAATGACCTAAATATTAATTCAATGAAACAAACAAACTTATTGGAAGCACAAGATTGGTTAAAAACCCTAATTGGACAAGAATAAGCATAGGGAGGACGAAAATGACCTAATTGATCATCCAATGACACAAACACACCTATTGGATGCACAAGATTGGTTAAAAACCCTAATTGGACAAGAATATGCCTTGGGAGGACGAAAATGACCTAATTGATCATCCATTGCCACAAACACACCTATTGGATGCACAAGATTGGTTAAAAACCCTAATTGGACAAGAATATGCCTAGGGAGGACGAAAATGACCTAAATGATCATCCAGTGACACAAACACACCTATTGGATGCACAAGATTGGTTAAAAACCCTAATTGGACAAGAATATGCCTAGGGAGGACGAAAATGACCTAATTGATCATCCAATGACACAAACACACCTATTGGATGCACAAGATTGGTTAAAAACCCTAATTGGACAAGAATATGCCTAGGGAGGACGAAAATGACCTAAATATTAATTCAATGACACAAACAAACTTATTGGATGCACAAGATTGGTTAAAAACCCTAATTGGATAATAATATGCCTAGGGAGGACGAAAATGACCTAATTGATCATCCAATGACACTAATGAACTTATTGGATGCACAAGATTGGTTAAAAACCCTAATTGGACAAGAATAAGCCTAGGGAGGACGAAAATGACCTAATTGATCATCCAATGACACAAACACACCTATTGGATGCACAAGATTGGTTAAAAACCCTAATTGGACAAGAATATGCCTAGGGAGGACGAAAATGACCTAATTGATCATCCAATGACACAAACACACATATTGGATGCACAAGATTGGTTAAAAATCCTAATTGGACAAGAATATGCCTAGGGAGGACGAAAATGACCTAAATATTAATTCAATGACACAAACAAACTTATCAGATGCACAAGATTGGTTAAAAACCCTAATTGGACAAGAATAAGCCTAGGGAGGACGAAAATGACCTAATTGATCATCCAATGACACAAACACACCTATTCGATGCACAAGATTGGTTAAAAACCCTAATTGGACAAGAATAAGCCTAGGGAGGACGAAAATGACCTAATTGATCATCCAATGACACAAACACACCTATTGGATGCACAAGATTGGTTAAAAACCCTAATTGGACAAGAATATGCCTAGGGAGGACTAAAATGACCTAAATGTTAATCCAATGACACAAATGAACATATTGGATGCACAAGATTGGTTAAAAACCCTAATTGGACAAGAATAAGCCTAGGGAGGACGAAAATGACCTAATTGATCATCCAATGACACAAACACACCTATTGGATGCACAAGATTGGTTAAAAACCCTAATTGGACAAGAATAAGCCTAGGGAGGACGAAAATGACCTAAATGTCAATCCAATGACACAACTCTACTTATTGGATGCACAAGATTGGTTAAAAACCCTAATTGGACAAGAATAAGCCTATGGTGGACGAAAATGACCTAATTGATCATCCAATGACACAAAGACACCTATTGGATGCACAAGATTGGTTAAAAACCCTAATTGGACAAGAATAAGCCTAGGGAGGACGAATATGACCTAAATGTTAATCCAATGACACAACTCAACTTATTGGATGCACAAGATTGGTTAAAAACCCTAATTGGACAAGAATAAGCCTAGGGAGGACGAAAATGACCTAATTGATCATCCAATGACACAAACACACCTATTGGATGCACAAGATTGGTTAAAAACCCTAATTGGACAAGAATATGCCTAGGGAGGAAGAAAGTGACCTAATTGATCATCCAATGACACAAACACAGCTATTGGATGCACAACATTGGTTAAAACCCCTAATTGGACAAGAATATGCCTAGGGAAGACGAAAATGACCTAAATATTAATTCAATGACACAAACAAACTTATTGGATGCACAAGATTGGTTAAAAACCCTAATTGGACAAGAATAAGCCTAGGGAGGACGAAAATGACCTAATTGATCATCCAATGACACAAACACACCTATTGGATGCACAAGATTGGTTAAAAACCCTAGTTGGACAAGAACATGCCCAAGGAGGACGAAAATGACCTAATTGATCATCCAATGACACTAATGAACTTATTGGATGCACAAGATTGGTTAAAAACCCTAATTGGACAAGAATAAGCCTAGGGAGGACGAAAATGACCTAATTGATCATCCAATGACACAAACACACCTATTGGATGCACAAGATTGGTTAAAAACCCTAGTTGGACAAGAACATGCCTAGGGAGGACGAAAATCACCTAATTGATCATCCAATGACACTAATGAACTTATTGGATGCACAAGATTGGTTAAAAACCCTAATTGGACAAGAATAAGCCTAGCGGGGACGAAAATGACCTAATTGATCATCCAATGACACAAACACACCTATTGGATGCACAAAATTGGTTAAAAACCCTAGTTGGACAAGAACATGCCTAGGGAGGACGAAAATGACCTAATTGATCATCCAATGACACTAATGAACTTATTGGATGCACAAGATTGGTTAAAAACCCTAATTGGACAAGAATAAGCCTAGGGAGGACGAAAATGACCTAATTGATCATCCAATGACACAAACACACCTATTGGATGCACAAGATTGGTTAAAAACCCTAATTGGACAAGAATATGCCTAAGGAGGACGAAAATGACCTAAATATTAATTCAATGAAACAAACAAACTTATCGGATGCACAAGATTGGTTAAAAACCCTAATTGGACAAGAATAAGCCTAGGGAGGACGAAAATGACCTAATTGATCATCCAATGACACAAACACACCTATTGGATGCACAAGATTGGTTAAAAACCCTAATTGGACAAGAATATTCCTAGGGAGGAAGAAAATGACCTAAATATTAATTCAATGACACAAACAAAGTTATCGGATGCACAAGATTTATTAAAAACCCTAATTGGACAAGAATTAGCCTAGGGTGGACGAAAATGACCTAATTGATCATCCAATGACACAAACACACCAATTGGATGCACAAGATTGGTTAAAAACCCTAATTGGACAAGAATATGCCTAGGGAGGACGAAAATGACCTAAATATTAATTCAATGACACAAACAAACTTATCGGATGCACAAGATTGGTTAAAAATCCTAATCGGACAAGAATAAGCCTAGGGAGGACGAAAATGACCTAATTGATCATCCAATGACACAAGCACACCTATTGGATGCACAAGATTGGTTAAAAACCCTAATTGGACAAGAATAAGCCTAGGGAGGACGAAAATAACCTAATTGATCATCCAATGACACAAACACACCTATTGGATGCACAAGATTGGTTAAAAACCCTAATTGGACAAGAATATGCCTAGGGAGGACGAAAAGGACCTAATTGATCATCCAATGACACAAACACACCTATTGGATGCACAAGATTGGTTAAAAACCCTAATTGGACAAGAATATGCCTAGGGAGGACGAAAATGACCTAATTGATCATCCAATGACACAAACACACCTATTGGATGCACAAGATTGCTTTAAAACCCTAATTGGACAAGAATGTGCCTAGGGAGGACGAAAATGACCTAATTGATCATCCAATTACACAAATGAACGTATTGGATGCACAAGATTAGTTAAAAACCCTAATTGGACAAGAATATGCCTAGGGAGGACGAAAATAACCTAATTGATCATCCAATGACACAAACACACCTATTGGATGCACAAGATTGGTTAAAAACCCTAATTGGACAAGAATATGCCTACGGAGGACGAAAATGACCTAATTGATCATCCAATGACACAAACACACCTATTGGATGCACAAGATCGGTTAAAAACCCTAATGGGACAAGAAAAAGCCTAGGGAGGACGAAAATGACCTAATTGATCATCCAATGACACAAACACACCTATTGGATGCACAAGATTGGTTAAAAACCCTAATTGGACAAGAATATGCTTAGGGAGGACGAAAATGACATAATTGATATTCAAATGATACAAATGAACTTATTGGATGCACAAGATTAGTTAAAAACCCTAATTGGACAAGAATAAGCCTAGGGAGGACGAAAATAACCTAATTGATCATCCAATGACACAAACACACCTATTGGATGCACAAGATTGGTCTAAAACTAAAATTGGACAAGAATATGCCTAAGGAGGACGAAAATGACCTAAATGTTAATCCAATGACACAAATGAACGTATTGGATGCACAAGATTGGTTAAAAACCCTAATTGGACAAGAATAAGCCTAGGGAGGACGAAAATGACCTAAACGTTAATCCAATGACACAACTCAACTTATTGGAAGCACAAGATTGGTTAAAAACCCTAATTGGACAAGAATAAGCCTAGGGAGGACGAAAATGACCTAATTGATCATCCAATGACACAAACACACCTATTGGATGCACAAGATTGGTTAAAAACCCTAGTTGGACAAGAATATGCCTTGGGAGGACAAAAATGACCTAATTGATCATCCAATGACACAAACAAACTTATTGGATGCACAAGATTGGTTAAAAACCCTAATTGGACAAGAATAAGCCTAGGGAGGACGAAAATGACCTAAATGTTAATCCAATGACACAAATGAACTTATTGGATGGACAAGATTGGTTAAAAACCCTAATTGGGCAAGAATATGCCTAGGGAGGACGAAAATGACCTAATTGTTAATCCAATGAAACAAATGAACTTATTGGATGCACAAGATTGGTTAAAAACCCTAATTGGACAAGAATAAGCCTAGGGAGGACGATAATGACCTAATTGATCATCCAATGACACAAACACACCTATTCGATGCACAAGATTGGTTAAAAACCCTAATTGGACAAGAATAAGCCTAGGGAGGACGAAAATGACCTAATTGATCATCCAATCACACAAACACACCTATTGGATGCACAAGATTGGTTAAAAACCCTAGTTGGACAAGAATATGCCTAGGGAGGACAAAAATGACCTAATTGATCATCCAATGACACAAACAAACTTATTGGATGCACAAGATTGGTTAAAAACCCTAATTGGACAAGAATAAGCCTAGGGAGGACGAAAATGACCTAAGTGTTAATCGAATGACACAAATGAACTTATTGGATGGACAAGATTGGTTAAAAACCCTAATTGGGCAAGAATATGCCTAGGGAGGACGAAAATGACCTAATTGTTAATCCAATGACACAAATGAACTTATTGGATGCACAAGATTGGTTAAAAACCCTAATTGGACAAGAATAAGCCTAGGGAGGACGATAATGACCTAATTGATCATCCAATGACACAAACACACCTATTCGATGCACAAGATTGGTTGAAAACCCTAGTTGGACAAGAATATGCCTAGGGAGGACGAAAATGACCTAATTGATCATCCAATGACACAAACACACCTATTGGATGCAAAAGATTGGTTAAAAACCCTAATTGGGCAAGAATATGCCTAGGGAGGACGAAAATTACCTAAATGTTAATCCAATGACACAACTCAACTTATTGGATGCACAAGATTGGTTAAAAACCCTAATTGGACAAGAATAAGCCTAGGGAGGACGAAAATGACCTAATTGATCATCCAATGACACAAACACACCTATTGGATGCACAAGATTGGTTAAAAACCCTAGTTGGACAAGAATATGCCTAGGGAGGACGAAAATGACCTAATTGATCATCCAATAACACAAATGAACTTATTGGATTCACAAGATTGGTTAAAACCCCTAATTGGACAAGAATAAGCCTAGGGAGGACGAAAATGACCTAATTGATCATCCAATGACACAAACACACCTATTGAATGCACAAGATTGGTTAAAAACCCTAATTGGACAAGAATATGCCAAGGGAGGACGAAAATGACCAAAATGTTAATCCAATGACACAAATGAACTTATTGGATGCACAAGATTGGTTAAAAACCCTAATTGGACAAGAATAAGCCTAGGGAGGACGAAAATGACCTAATTGATCATCCAATGACACAAACACACCTATTGGATGCACAAGATTCGTTCAAAACCCTAATTGGACAAGAATAAGCCTAGGGAGGACGGAAATGACCTAATTGATCATCCAAAGATAGAAACACATCTATTGGATGCACAAGATTGGTTAAAAACCCTAGTTGGACAAGAATATACCTAGGGAGGACGACAATGACCTAATTGATCATCCAATGACACAAATGAACTTATTGGATGCACAAGATTGGTTAAAAACCCTAATTGGACAAGAATAAGCCTAGGGAGGACGAAAATGACCTAATTGATCATCCAATGACACAAACACACCTATTGGATGGACAAGATTGGTTAAAAACCCTAATTGGACATGAATAAGCCTAGGGAGGACGAAAATGACCTAATTGATCATCCAATGACACAAACACACCTATTGGATGCACAAGATTGGTTAAAAACCCTAATTGGACAAGAATATGCCTAGGGAGGATGAAAATGACCTAAACTGATCATCCAATGACACAAACACACCTATTGGATGCACAAGATTGGTTAAAAACCCTAATTGGACAAGAATAAGCCTAGGGAGGATGAAAATGACCTAATTGATCATCCAATGACACAAACACACCTATTGGATGCACAAGATTGGTTAAAAACCCTAATTGGACAAGAATATGCCTAGGGAGGACGGAAATGACCTAACTGTTAATCCAATGACACAAATGAACTTATTGGATGCACAAGATTGGTTAAAAACCCTAATTGGACAAGAATAAGCCTAGGGAGGACGAAAATGACCTAATTGATCATCCAATGACACAAACACACCTATTGGATGCACAAGATTGGTTAAAAACCCTAATTGGACAAGAATATGCCTAGGGAGGACGAAAATGACCTAAATATTAATCCAATGACACAAACAAAGTTATTGGATGGACAAGATTGGTTAAAAACCCTAATTGGACAACAATAAGCCTAGGGAGGACGAAAATGACCTAATTGATCATCCAATGACACAAACACACCTATTGGAAGCACAAGATTGGTTAAAAACCCTATTTGGACAAGAATATGCCTAGGGAGGACGAAAATTGCCTAATTGATCATCCAATGACACAAATGAACTTATTGGATGCACAAGATTGGTTAAAAACCCTAATTGGACAAGAATAAGCATAGAAAGGACGAAAATGACCTAATTGATCATCCAATGACACAACCACACCTATTGGATGCACAAGATTGGTTAAAAACCCTAATTGGACAAGAATAAGCCTAGGGAGGACGAAAATGACCTAATTGATCATCCAATGACACAAACAAACCTATTGGATGCACAAGATTGGTTAAAAACCCTAATTGGACAAGAATATGCCTAAGGAGGACGAAAATGACCTAAATGTTAATCCAATGACACAAATGAACTTATTGGATGCACAAGATTGGTTAAAAACCCTAATTGGACAAGAATAAGCCTAGGGAGGATCAAAATGACATAATTGATCATCCAATGACACAAACACACCTATTGGATGCACAAGATTGGTTAAAAACCCTAATTGGACAAGAATATGCCTAGGGAGGACGAAAATGACCTAATTGATCATCCAATGACACAAACACACCTATTGGATGCACAAGATTGGTTAAAAACCCTAATTGGACAAGAATAAGCCTAGGGAGGATAAAAATAACCTAATTGATCATCCAATGACACAAACACACCTATTGGATGCACAAGATTGGTTAAAAACCCTAATTGGACAAGAATATGCCTAGGGAGGACGAAAATGACCTAATTGATCATCCAATGACACAAACACACCTATTGGATGCACAAGATTGGTTAAGAACCCTAATTGGACAAGAATATGCCTAGGGAGGACGAAAATGATCTAAATATTAATTCAGTGACACAAACAAACTCATTGGATGCACAAGATTGGTTAAAAACCCTAATTGGACATTAATAAGCCTAGGGAGGACGAGAATGACCTAATTGATCATCCAATGACACAAATACACCTGTTGGAAGCACAACATTGGTTAAAAACCCTAATTGGACAAGAATAAGCCTAGGGAGGACGAAAATGACCTAATTGATCATCCAATGACACAAACACACCTATTGGATGCACAAGATTGGTTAAAAACCCTAATTGGACAAGAATATGCCTAGGGAGGACGAAAATGACCTAATTGATCATCCAATGACACAAACACACCTATTGGATGCACAAGATCGGTTAAAAACACTAATTGGACAAGAATAAGCCTAGGGAGGACGAAAGTGACCTAATTGATCATCCAATGACACAAACACACCTATTGGATGCACAAGATGGGTTAAAAACTCTAATTGGACAAGAATATGCCTAGGGAGGACGAAAATCACCTAAATGTTAATCCAATGACACAAATGAACTTATTAGATGTACAATATTGGTTAAAAACCCTAATTGGACAAGAATAAGTCTAGGGAGGACGAAAATGACCTAATTGATCATCCAATGACACAAACACACCTATTGGATGCACAAGATTGGTTAAAAACCCTAATTGGACAAGAATATGCCTAGGGAGGACGAAAATGACCTAATTGATCATCCAATGACACAAACACACCTATTGGATGTACAAGATTGGTTAAAAACCCTAATTGGACAAGAATAAGCCTAGGGAGGATGAAAATGACCTAATTGATCATCCAATAACACAAACACACCTATTGGATGCACAAGATTGGTTAAAAACCCTAATTGGACAAGAATAAGCCTAGGGAGGACGAAAATGACCTAATTGATCATCCAATGACACAAACACACCTATTGGATGCACAAGATTGGTTAAAAACCCTAATTGGACAAGAATAAGCCTAGGGAGAACGAAAATGACCTAAATGTTAATCCAATGACACAACTCAACTTATTGGATGCACAAGATTGGTTAAAACCCCTAATTGGACAAGAATAAGCGTAGGGAGGACGAAAGTGACCCAATTGATCATCCAATGACACAAACACACCTATTGGATGCACAAGATTGGTTACAAACCCTAATTGGACAAGAATATGCCTAGGGAGGACGAAAATGACCTAATTGATCATCCAATGACAGAAACACACCTATTGGATGCACAAGATTGGTTAAAAACCCTAATTGGACAAGAATATGCCTAGGAAGGACGAAAATGACCTAATTGATCATCCAATGACACAAACACAGCTATTGGATGTACAAGATTGGTTAAAAACCCTAATTGGACAAGAATAAGCCTAGGGAGGACGAAAATGACCTAATTGATCATCCAATGACACAAACAAACCTATTGGATGCACAAGATTGGTTAAAAACCCTAATTGGACAAGAATATGCCTAGGGAGGACAAAAATGACCTAATTGATCATCCAATGACACAAACAAACTTATTGGATGCACAAGATTGGTTAAAAACCCTAATTGGACAAGAATAAGCCTAGGGAGGACGAAAATGACCTAAATGTTAATCCAATGACACAAATGAACTTATTGGATGGACAAGATTGGTTAAAAACCCTAATTGGACAAGAATAAGCCTAGGGAGGACGAAAATGACCTAATTGATCATCCAATGACACAAACACACCTATTGGATGCACAAGATTGGTTCAAAACCCTAGTTGGACAAGAATATGCCTAGGGAGGACGAAAATGACCTAATTGATCATCCAATGACAAAAACAAACTTATTGGATGCACAAGATTGGTTAAAAACCCTAATTGGACAAGAATAAGCCTAGGGAGGACGAAAATGACCTAATTGATCATCCAATGACACAAACACACCTATTCGATGCACAAGATTGGTTAAAAACCCTAATTGGACAAGAATAAGCCTAGGGAGGACGAAAATGACCTAATTGATCATCCAATGACACAAATACACCTATTGGATGCACAAGATTGGTTAAAAACCCTAGTTGAACAAGAATATGCCTAGGGAGGACAAAAATGACCTAATTGATCATCCAATGACACAAACAAACTTATTGGATGCACAAGATTGGTTAAAAACCCTAATTGGACAAGAATAAGCCTAAGGAGGACGAAAATGACCTAAATGTTAATCCAATGACACAAATGAACTTATTGGATGGACAAGATTGGTTAAAAACCCTAATTGGGCAAGAATATGCCTAGGGAGGACGAAAATGACCTAATTGTTAATCCAATGAAACAAATGAACTTATTGGATGCACAAGATTGGTTAAAAACCCTAATTGGACAAGAATAAGCCTAGGGAGGACGATAATGACCTAATTGATCATCCAATGACACAAACACACCTATTCGATGCACAAGATTGGTTGAAAACCCTAGTTGGACAAGAATATGCCTAGGGAGGACGAAAATGACCTATTTGATCATCCAATGACACAAACACACCTATTGGATGCACAAGATTCGTTAAAAACCCTAATTGTGCAAGAATATGCCTAGGGAGGACGAAAATGACCTAAATGTTAATCCAATGACACAACTCAACTTATTGGATGCACAAGATTGGTTAAAAACCCTAATTGGACAAGAATAAGCCTAGGGAGGACGAAAATGACCTAATTGATCATCCAATGACACAAATGAACTTATTGGATGCACAAGATTGGTTAAAAACCCTAATTGGACAAGAATAAGCCTGGGGAGCACGAAAATGACCCAATTGATCATCCAATGACACAAACACACCTATTGGATGCACAAGATTGGTTAAAAACCCTAATTGGACAAGAATATGCCTAAGGAGGACCAAAATGACCTAAATGTTAATCCAATGACACAAATGAACTTATTGGATGGACAAGATTGGTTAAAAACACTAATTGGGCAAGAATATGCCTAGGGAGGACGAAAATGACCTAAATGTTAATCCAATGACACAACTCAACTTATTGGATGCACAAGATTGGTTAAAAACCCTAATTGGACAAGAATAAGCCTAGGGAGGACGAAAATGACCTAATTGATCATCCAATGACACAAACACACCTATTCGATGCACAAGATTGGTTAAAAACCCTAATTGGACAAGAATAAGCCTTGGGAGGACGAAAATGACCTAATTGATCATCCCATGACACAAACACACCTATTGGATGCACAAGACTGGTTAAAAACCCTAATTGGACAAGAATATGGATGGACGAAAATGACCTAATTGATCATCCAATGACACAAACACACTTATTGGAAGCACAAGATTGGTTAAAAGTCCTAATTGGACAAGAATAAGCCTAGGGAGGACGAAAATGACCTAATTGATCATCCAATGACACAAACACACCTATTGGATGCACAAGATTGGTTAAAAACCCTAATTGGACAAGAATATGCCTAGGGAGGACGAAAATGACCAAATTGATCATCCAATGACACAAACACACCTATTGAAGGCACAAGATTGGTTAAAAACCCTAATTTGACAAGAATATGAGTAGGGAGGACGAAAATGACCTAAATGTTAATTCAATGACACAAACGAACTTATTGGATGCACAACATTGGTTAAAAACCCTAATTGGACAAGAATAAGCCTAGGGAGGACGAATACGACCTAATTGATCATCGAATGACACAAACATACATATTGGATGCACAAGATTGGTTAAAAACCTAATTGGACAAGAATAAGCCTAGGGAGGACGAAAATGACCTAATTGATCATCCAATGACACAAACACACCTATTGGATGCACAAGATTGGTTAAAAACCCTAATTGGACAAGAATATGCCTAGGGAGGAGGGAAATGACCTAAATATTAATTCAATTACACAAACAAAGTTATTGGATGCAAAAGATTGGTTAAAAACCCTAATTGGACAAGAATAAGCGTAGGGAGGACAAAAATGACCTAATTGATCATCCAATGACACAAACACACCTATTGGATGCACAAGATTGGTTAAAAACACTAATTGGACAAGAATATGCCTAGGGAGGACGAAAATGACCTAAATATTAATTCAATGACACAAACAAACTTATTGGATGCATAAGATTGGTTAAAAACCCTAATTGGACAAGAATAAGCCTAGGGAGGACGAAAATGACCTAATTGATCATCCAATGACACAAACACACCTATTAGATGCACAAGATTGGTTAAAAACCATAATTGGACAAGAATATACCTAGGGAGGACGAAAATGACCTAAATATTAATTCAATGACACAAACAAACTTATTGGATGCACAAGATTGGTTAAAAACCCTAATTGGACAAGAATAAGCCTAGGGAGGACGAAAATGACCTAATTGATCATCCAATGACACAAACACACCTATTCGATGCACAAGATTGGTTTAAAACCCTAATTGGGCAAGAATAAGCCTAGGGAGGACCAAAATGACCTAATTGATCATCCAATGACACAAACACACCTATTGGAAGCACAAGATTGGTTTAAAACCCTAATTGGACAAGAATATGCCTAGGGAGGACAAAAATGACCTAATTGATCATCCAATGACACAAACACACCTATTGGATGCACAAGATTGGTTAAAAACCCTAATTGGACAAGAATATGCCTAGGGAGGACGAAAATGACCTAAATATTAATTCAATGACACAAACAAACTTATTGGATGCACAAGATTGGTTAAAAACCCTAATTGGACAAGAATAAGCCTAGGGAGGACGAAAATGACCTAATTGATCATCCAATGACACAAACACACCTATTCGATGCACAAGATTGGTTTAAAACCCTAATTGGACAAGAATAAGCCAAGGGAGGACCAAAATGACCTAATTGATCATCCAATGACACAAACACACCTATTGGAAGCACAAGATTGGTTAAAAACCCTAATTGGACAAGAATATGCCTAGGGAGGACAAAAATGACCTAATTGATCATCCAATGACACAAACACACCTATTGGATGCACAAGATTGGTTAAAAACCCTAATTGGACAAGAATATGCCTAGGGAGGACGAAAATGACCTAAATGTTAATCCAATGACACAAATGAACTTATGAGATGCACAAGATTGGTTAAAAATCCTAATTGGACAAGAATAAGCCTAGGGAGGACGAAAATGACCTAATTGATCATCCAATGACACAAACACACCTATTGGATGCACAAGATTGGTTAAAAACCCTAATTGGACAAGAATATGCCTAGGGAGGACGAAAATGACCTAAATGTTAATCCAATGACACCACTCAACTTATTGGATGCACAAGATTGGTTAAAAACCCTAATTGGACAAGAATAAGCCTAGGGAGGACGAAAATGACCTAATTGATCATCCAATGACACAAATGAACTTATTGGATGCACAAGATTGGTTAAAAACCCTAATTGGACAAGAATAAGCCTAGGGAGGACCAAAATGATCTAATTGATCATCCAATGACACAAACACACTATTGGATGCACAAGATTGGTTAAAAACCCTTATTGGACAAGAATAAGCCTAGGGAGGACGAAAATGACCTAATTGATCATCCAATGACACAAACACACCTATTGGATGCACAAGATTGGTTAAAAACGCTAATTGGACAAGAATATGCCTAGGGAGGACGAAAATGACCTAAATTGATCATCCAATGACACAAACACACCTATTAGATGCACAAGATTGGTTAAAAACCCTAATTGGACAAGAATATGCCTAGGGAGGACGAAAATGACCTAAATGTTAATCCAATGACACAAATGAACTTATTGGATGCACAAGATTGGTTAAAAACCCTAATTGGACAAGAATAGGCCTAGGCAGGACGAAAATGACCTAATTGATCATCCAATGACACAAACACACCTATTGGATGCACAAGATTGGTTAAAAACCCTAATTGGACAAGAATATACCTTGGGAGGACGAAAATGTCCTAAATATTAATTCAATGACACAAACAATCTTATTGGATGCACAAGATTGGTTAAAAACCCTAATTGGACAAGAATAAGCCTAGGGAGGACGAAAATGACCTAATTGATCATCCAATGACACAAACACACCTATTGGATGCACAAGATTGGTTAAAAACCCTAGTTGGACAAGAACATGCCTAGGGAGGACGAAAATGACCTAATTGATCATCCAATGACACAAATGAACTTATTGGATGTACAAGATTGGTTAAAAACCCTAATTGGACAAGAATAAGCCTAGGGAGGACGAAAATGACCTAATTGATCATCCAATGACACAAATGAACTTATTGGATGCACAAGATTGGTTAAAAACCCTAATTGGACAAGAATAAGCCTAGGGAGGACGATAATGACCTAATTGATCATCCAATAACACAAACACACCTATTCGATGCACAAGATTGGTTGAAAACCCTAGTTGGACAAGAATATGCCTAGGGAGGACGAAAATGACCTATTTGATCATCCAATGACACAAACACACCTATTCGATGCACAAGATTAGTTAAAAACCCTAATTGGGCAAGAATATGCCTAGGGAGGACGAAAATGACCTAAATGTTAATCCAATGACACAACTCAACTTATTGGATGCACAAAATTGGTTAAAAACCCTAATTGGACAGGAATAAGCCTAGGGAGGACGAAAATGACCTAATTGATCATCCAATGACACAAATGAACTTATTGGATGCACAAGATTGGTTAAAAACCCTAATTGGACAAGAATAAGCCTAGGGAGTACGAAAATGACCCAATTGATCATCCAATGACACAAACACACCTATTGGATGCACAAGATTGGTTAAAAACCCTAATTGGACAAGAATATGCCTAAGGAGGACGAAAATGACCTAAATGTTAATCCAATGACACAAATGAACTTATTGGATGCACAAGATTGGTTAAAAACCCTAATTGGACAAGAATAAGCCTAGGGAGGACGAAAATGACCTAATTGATCATCGAATGACACAAACACACCTATTGGATGCACAAGATTGGTTCAAAACCCTAGTTGGACAAGAATATGCCTAGGGAGGACGAAAATGACCTAATTGATCATCCAATGACACAAACAAACTTATTGGATGCACAAGATTGGTTAAAAACCCTAATTGGACAAGAATAAGCCTAGGGAGGACGAAATTGACCTAATTGATCATCCAATGACACAAACACACCTATTGGATGCACAAGATTGGTTCAAAACCCTAGTTGGACAAGAATATGCCTAGGGAGGACGAAAATGACCTAATTGATCATCCAATGACACGAACAAACTTTTTGGATGCACAAGATTGGTTAAAAACCCTAATTGGACAAGAATAAGCCTAGGGAGGACGAAAATGACCTAATTGATCATCCAATGACACAAACACACCTATTGGATGCACAAGATTGGTTCAAAACCCTAGTTGGACAAGAATATGCCTAGGGAGGACGAAAATGACCTAATTGATCATCCAATGACACAAACAAACTTATTGGATGCACAAGATTGGTTAAAACCCTAATTGGACAAGAATAAGCCTAGGGAGGACGAAAATGACCTAATTGATCATCCAATGACACAAACACACCTATTCGATGCACAAGATTGGTTAAAAACCCTAATTGGACAAGAATAAGCCTAGGGAGGACGAAAATGACCTAATTGATCATCCAATGACACAAACACACCTATTTGATGCACAAGATTGGTTAAAAACCCTAGTTGGACAAGAATATGCCTAGGGAGGACGAAAATGACCTATTTGATCATCCAATGACACAAACAAACTTATTGGACGCACAAGATTGGTTAAAAACCCTAATTGGACAAGGATAAGCCTAGGGAGGACGAAAATGACCTAAATGTTAATCCAATGACACAAATGAACTTATTGGATGGACAAGATTGGTTAAAAACACTAATTGGGCAAGAATATGCCTAGGGAGGACGAAAATGACCTAATTGATCATCCAATGACACAAAAACACCTATTGGATGCACAAGATTGATTAAAAATCCTAATTGGACAAGAATATGCCTAGGGAGAACGAAAATGACCTTAATTGATCATCCAATGACACAAACACACCAATTGGATGCACAAGATTGGTTAAAAACCCTAATTGGACAAGAATATGCCTAGGGAGAACGAAAATGACCTAAATGTTAATCCAATGACACAAATGAACTTATTGGATGCACAAGATT
>JBBPBR010000575.1:81600-108908 GCA_037974775.1 Cicer pinnatifidum | reverse complement strand
TTGGACAAGAATATGCCTAGGGAGGACGAAAATGACCTAAATGATCATCCAATGACACAAACAAACTTATTGGATGCACAAGATTGGTTAAAAACCCTAATTGGACTAGAATAAGCCTAGGGAGGACGAAAATGACCTAATTGATCATCCAATGACACAAACACACCTATTCGATGCACTAGATTGGTTAAAAACCCTAATTGGACAAGAATAAGCCTAGGGAGGACGAAAATGACCTAATTGATCATCCAATGACACAAACACACCTATTGGATGCACAAGATTGGTTAAAAACCCTAGTTGGACAAGAATATGCCTAGGGAGGACAAAAATGACCTAATTGATCATCCAACGACACAAACAAACTTATTGGATGCACAAGATTGGTTAAAAACCCTAATTGGACAAGAATAAGCCTAGGGAGGACGAAAATGACCTAAATGTTAATCCAATGACACAAATGAACTTATTGGATGGACAAGATTGGTTAAAAACCCTAATTGGGCAAGAATATGCCTAGGGAGGACGAAAATGACCTAATTGATAATCCAATGACACAAACACACCTATTGGATGCACAAGATTGATTAAAAACCCTAATTGGACAAGAATATGCCTAGGGAGAACGAAAATGACCTAAATTGATCATCCAATGACACAAACACACCTATAGGATGCACAAGATTGGTTCAAAACCCTAATTGGACAAGAATAAGCCTAAGGAGGACGAAAATGACCTAAATGTTAATCCAATGACACAACTCAACTTATTGGATGCACAAGATTGGTTAAAAACCCTAATTGGACAAGAATAAGCCTAGGGAGGACGAAAATGACCTAATTGATCATCCAATGACACAAACACACCTATTGGATGCACAAGATTGGTTAAAAACCCTAATTGGACTAGAATAAGCCTAAGGAGGACGAAAATGACCTAAATGTTAATCCAATGACACAACTCAACTTATTGGATGCACAAGATTGGTTAAAAACCCTAATTGGACAAGAATAAGCCTAGGGAGGACGAAAATGACCTAATTGATCATCCAATGACACAAAATGAACTTATTGGATGCACAAGATTGGTTAAAAACCCTAATTGGACAAGAATAAGCCTAGGGAGCACGAAAATGACCTAATTGATCATCCAATGACACAAACACACCTATTGGATGCACAAGATTGGTTAAAAACGATAATTGGACAAGAATATGCCTAGGGAGGACGAAAATGACCTAATTGATCATCCAATGACACAAACACACCTATTGGATGCACAAGATTGGTTAAAAACCCTAATTGGACAAGAATATGCCTAGGGAGGACGAAAATGACCTAATTGATCATCCAATGACACAAACACACCTATTGGATGCACAAGATTACTTAAAAACCCTAACTGGACAAGAATAAGCCTAGGGAGGACGAAAATGACCTAAATGTTAATCCAATGAGACAACTCAACTTATTGGATGCACAAGATTGGTTAAAAACCCTAATTGGACAAGAATAAGCCTAGGGAGGACGAAAATGACCTAAATGTTAATCCAATGACACAACTCAACTTATTGGATGCACAAGATTGGTTAAAAACCCTAATTGGACAAGAATAAGCCTAGGGAGGACGAAAATGACCTAATTGATCATCCAATGACACAAACACACCTATTGGATGCACAAGATAGGTGAAAAACCCTAATTGGACAAGAATAAGCCTATGGAGGACGAAAATGACCTAATTGTTCATCCAATGACACAAACACACCTATTGGATGCACAAGATTGGTTAAAAACCCTAATTGGACAAGAATAAGCCTAGGGAGGACGAAAATGACCTAAATGTTAATCCAATGACACAACTCAACTTATTGGATGCACAAGATTGGTTAAAAACCCTAATTGGACAAGAATAAGCCTAGGGAGGACGAAGATGACCTAATTGATCATCCAATGACACAAACACACCTATTGGATGCTCAAGATTGGTTAAAAACCCTAATTGGACAAGAATATGCCTAGGGAGGACGAAAATGACCTAAATATTAATTCAATGACACAAACAAACTTATCGGATGCACAAGATTGGTTAAAAACCCTAATTGGACAAAAATAAGCCTAGGGAGGACGAAAATGACCTAATTGATCATCCAATGACACAAACACACCTATTGGATGCACAAGATCGGTTAAAAACCCTAATTGAACAAGAATAAGCCTAGGGAGGACGAATATGACCTAAATATTAATCCAATGACACAAATGAACTTATTGGATGCACAAGATTGGTTAAAAACCCTAATTGGACAAGAATAAGCCTAGGGAGGACGAAAATGACCTAAATGTTAATCCAATGACACAACTCAACTTATTGGATGCACAAGATTGGTTAAAAACCCTAATTGGACAAGAATAAGCCTATGGAGGACGAAAATGACCAAATTGATCATCCAATGACACAAACACACCTATTGGATGCACAAGATTGGTTAAAAACCCTAATTGGACAAGAATAAGCCTAGGGAGGACGAAAATGACCTAATTGATCATCCAATGACCCAAACACACCTATTGGATGCACAAGATTGGTTAAAAACCCTAATTGGACAAGAATATGCATAGGGAGGACGAAAATGACCTAATTGACCATCCAATGACACAAACACACCTATTGGATGCACAAGATTGGTTAAAAACCCTAATTGGACAAGAATATGCCTATGGAGGACGAATATGACCTAAATGTTAATCCAATAACACAAATGAACTTATTGGATGCACAAGATTGGTTAAAAACCCTAATTGGACAAGAATAAGCCTAGGGAGAACGAAAATGACCTAATTGATCATCCAATGACACAAACACACCTATTGGATGCACAAGATTGGTTAAAAACCCTAGTTGGACAAGAATATGCCTAGGGATGACGGATATAACCTAAATGTTAATCCAATGACACAAATGAACTTATTGGATGCACAAGATTGGTTAAAAACCCTAATTGGACAAGAATAAGCCTAGGGAGGACGAAAATGACCTAATTGATCATCCAATGACACAAACACACCTATTGGATGCACAAGATTGGTTAAAAACCCTAGTTGGACAAGAATATGCCTAGGGAGGACGAAAATGACCAAATTGATCATCCAATGACCCAAACAAACTAATTGGATGCACAAGATTGGTTAAAAACCCTAATTGGACAAGGATAATCCTAGGGAGGACGAAAATGACCTAAAGGTTAATCCAATGACACAAATGAACTTATTGGATGGACAAGATTGGTTAAAAACACTAATTGGGCAAGAATATGCCTAGGGAGGACGAAAATGACCTAATTGATCATCCAATGACACAAACACACCTATTGGATGCACAAGATTGACTAAAAATCCTAATTGGACAAGAATATGCCTAGGGAGAACGAAAATGACCTAAATTGATCATCCAATGACACAAACACACCAATTGGATGCACAAGATTGGTTAAAAACCCTAATTGGACAAGAATATGCCTAGGGAGAACGAAAATGACCTAAATGTTAATCCAATGACACAAATGAACTTATTGGATGCACAAGATTGGTTAAAAACCCTAATTGGACAAGAATAAGCCTAGGGAGGACGAAAATGACCTAATTGATCATCCAATGACACAAACACACCTATTGGATGCACAAGATTGGTTAAAAACCCTAGTTGGACAAGAACATGCCTAGGGAGGACGAAAATGACCTAATTGATAATCCAATGACACTAATGAACTTATTTGATGCACAAGATTGGTTAAAAACCCTAATTGGACAAGAATAAGCCTAGGGAGGACGAAAATGACCTAATTGATCATCCAATGACACAAACACACCTATTGGATGCACAAGATTGGTTAAAAACCCTAGTTGGACAAGAATATGCCTAGGGAGGACAAAAATGACCTAATTGATCATCCAATGACACAAACAAACTTATTGGATGCACTAGATTGGTTAAAAACCCTAATTGGACAAGAATATGCCTAGGGAGGACGAAAATGACCTAAATGTTAATCCAATGACACAAATGAACTTATTGGATGGACAAGATTGGTTAAAAACCCTAATTGGGCAAGAATATGCCTAGGGAGGACGAAAATGACCTAATTGTTAATCCAATGACACAAATGAACTTATTGGATGCACAAGATTGGTTAAAAACCCTAATTGGACAAGAATAAGCCTAGGGAGGACGATAATGACCTAATTGATCATCCAATGACACAAACACACCTATTCGATGCACAAGATTGGTTAAAAACCCTAATTGGACAAGAATAAGCCTAGGGAGGACGAAAATGACCTAAATGTTAATCCAATGACACAACTCAACTTATTGGATGCACAAGATTGGTTAAAAACCCTAATTGGACAAGAATAAGCCTAGGGAGGACGAAAATGACCTAATTGATCATCCAATGACACAAATGAACTTATTGGATGCACAAGATTGGTTAAAAACCCTAATTGGACAAGAATAAGCCTAGGGAGCATGAAAATGACCCAATTGATCATCCAATGACACAAACACACCTATTGGATGCACAAAAATGATTAAAAACCCTAATTGGACAAGAATATGCCTAAGGAGGACGAAAATGACCTAAATGTTAATCCAATGACACAAATGAACTTATTGGATGCACAAGATTGGTTAAAAACCCTAATTGGACAAGAATAAGCCTAGGGAGGACGAAAATGACCTAATTGATCATCCAATGACACAAACACACCTATTGGATGCACAAGATTGGTTCAAAACCCTAGTTGGACAAGAATATGCCTAGGGAGGACGAAAATGACCTAAATGATCATCCAATGACACAAACAAACTTATTGGATGCACAAGATTGGTTAAAAACCCTAATTGGACTAGAATAAGCCTAGGGAGGACGAAAATGACCTAATTGATCATCCAATGACACAAACACACCTATTCGATGCACTAGATTGGTTAAAAACCCTAATTGGACAAGAATAAGCCTAGGGAGGACGAAAATGACCTAATTGATCATCCAATGACACAAACAAACTTATTGGATGCACAAGATTGGTTAAAAACCCTAATTGGACAAGGATAAGCCTAGGGAGGACGAAAATGACCTAAATGTTAATCCAATGACACAAATGAACTTATTGGATGGACAAGATTGGTTAAAAACACTAATTGGGCAAGAATATGCCTAGGGAGGACGAAAATGACCTAATTGATCATCCAATGACACAAAAACACCTATTGGATGCACAAGATTGATTAAAAATCCTAATTGGACAAGAATATGCCTAGGGAGAACGAAAATAACCTAAATTGATCATCCAATGACACAAACACACTAATTGGATGCACAAGATTGGTTAAAAACCCTAATTGGACAAGAATATGCCTAGGGAGAACGAAAATGACCTAAATGTTAATCCAATGACACAAATGAACTTATTGGATGCACAAGATTGGTTAAAAACCCTAATTGGACAAGAATAAGCCTAGGGAGGACGAAAATGACCTAATTGATCATCCAATGACACAAACACACCTATTGGATGCACAAGATTGGTTAAAAACCCTAGTTGGACTAGAATATGCCTAGGGAGGACGAAAATGACCTAATTGATCATCCAATGACACAAACAAACTTATTGGATGCACAAGATTGGTTAAAAATTCTAATTGGACAAGAATAAGCCTAGGGAGGATGACAATGACCTAAATGTTAATCCAATGACACAACTCAACTTATTGGATGGACAAGATTGGTTAAAAACCCTAATTGGGCAAGAATAAGCCTAGGGAGGACGAAAATGACCTAATTGATCATCCAATGACACAAACACACCTATTGGATGCACAAGATTGGTTAAAAACCCTAATTGGACAAGAATAAGCCTAAGGAGGACGAAAATGACCTAAATGTTAATCCAATGACACAACTCAACTTATTGGATGCACAAGATTGGTTAAAAACCCTAATTGGACAAGAATAAGCCTAGGGAGGACGAAAGTGACCTAATTGATCATCCAATGACACAAATGAACTTATTGGATGCACAAGATAGGTTAAAAACCCTAATTGGACAAGAATAAGCCTTGGGAGGACGAAAATGACCTAATTAATTATCCAATGACACAAACACACCTATTCGATGCACAAGATTGGTTAAAAACCCTAATTGGACAAGAATATGCCTAGGGAGGACGAAAATGACCTAAATGTTAATCCAATGACACAAATGAACTTATTGGATGCACAAGATTGGTTAAAAACCCTAATTGGACAAGAATAAGCCTTGGGAGGACGAAAATGACCTAATTGATCATCCCATGACACAAACACACCTATTGGATGCACAAGACTGGTTAAAAACCCTAATTGGACAAGAATATGGAAGGACGAAAAATGACCTAATTGATCATCCAATGACACAAACACACTTATTGGAAGCACAAGATTGGTTAAAAACCCAAATTGGACAAGAATAAGCCTAGGGAGGACGAAAATGACCTAATTGATCATCCAATGACACAAACACACCTATTGGATGCACAAGATTGGTTAAAAACCCTAATTGGACAAGAATATGCCTAGGGAGGACGAAAATGACCGAAATATTAATTCAATGACATATACAAAGTTATTGGAAGCACAAGATTGGTTAAAAACTTTAATTGGACAAGAATAAGCCTAGGGAGGACGAAAATGACCTAATTGATCATCCAATGACACAAACACACCTATTGGATGCACAAGATTGGTTAAAAACCCTAATTGGACAAGAATAAGCCTAGGGAGGACGAAAATGACCTATATGATCATCCATTGCCACAAACACACCTATTGGATGCACAAGATTGGTTAAAAACCCTAATTGGACAAGAATATGCCTAGGGAGGACGAAAATGACCTAATGGATTATCCAATGACACAAACACACCTATTGGATGCACAAGATTGGTTAAAAACCCTAATTCGACAAGAATATGCTTAAGGAGGACGAAAATGACCTAAATATAAATTCAATGACATAAACAAACTTATTGGATGCACAAGATTGGTTAAAAACCCTAATTGGACAAGAATAAGCCTAGGGAGGACGAAAATGACCTAATTGATCATCCAATGACACAAACACACCTATTGGATGCTCAAGATTGGTTAAAAACCCTAATTGGACAAGAATATGCCTAGGGAGGACGAAAATGACCTAAATGTTAATCCAATGACACAAATGAACTTATTGGATGCACAAGATTGGTTAAAAACCCTAATTGGACAAGAATAAGCCTAGGGAGGATCAAAATGACCTAATTGATCATCCAATGACACAAACACACCTATTGGATGCAAGAGATTGGTTAAATACCCTAATGGGACAAGAATATGCTTAGGGAGGACGAAAATGACCTAAATGTTAATCCAATGACACAAATGAACTTATTTGATGCACAAGATTGGTTAAAAACCCTAATTGGACAAGAATAAGCCTAGGGAGGACGAAAATGACCTAATTGATCATCCAATGACACAAACACACCTATTGGATGCACAAGATTGGTTAAAAATCCTAATTGGACAAGAATATGCCTAGGGAGGACCAAAATGACCTAATTGATCATCCAATGACACAAACACACCTATTGGATGCACAAGATTGGTTAAAAACCCTAATTGGACAAGAATAAGCCTAGGGAGGACGAAAATGACCTAATTGATCATCCAATGACACAAACACACCTATTGGATGCACAAGATTGGTTAAAAACCCTAATTGGACAAGAATAAGCCTAGGGAGGACGAAAATGACCTAATTGATCATCCAATGACACAAACACACCTATTGGATGCACAAGATTGGTTAAAAACCCTAATTGGACAAGAATAAGCCTAGGGAGAATGAAAATGACCTTAATGTTAATCCAATGACACAACTCAACTTATTGGATGCACAAGATTGGTTAAAAACCCTAATTGGACAAGAATAAGCCTAGGGAGGACGAAAATGACCTAATTGATCATCCAATGACACAAACACACCTATTGGATGCACAAGATTGGTTAAAAACCCTAATTGGACAAGAATAAGCCTAGGGAGGACGAAAATGACCTAATTGATCATCCAATGACACAAACACACCTATTAGATGCACAAGATTGGTTAAAAACCCTAATTGGACAAGAATATGCCTAGGGATGACGAAAATGACCTAAATATTAATTCAATGACACAAACAAAGTTAATGGATGCACAAGATTGGTTAAAAACCTTAATTGGACAAGAATAAGCCTAGGGAGGACGTAAATGACCTAATTGATCATCCAATGTCCCAAACAAACCTATTGGATGCACAAGATTGGTTAAAAACCCTAATTGGACAAGAATAAGCCTAGGGAGGACGAAAAAGACCTAATTGATCATCCAATGACACAAACACACCTATTGGATGCACAAGATTGGTTAAAAACCCTAATTGGACAAGAATAAGCCTAGGGAGGACGAAAACGACCTAATTGATCATCTATTGCCACAAACACACCTATTGGATGCACAAGATTGGTTAAACACCTATTGGTTGCACAAGATTGGTTAAAAACCCTAATTGGACAAGAATAAGCCTAGGGAGGACGAAAATAATCTAATTGATCATCCAATGACACATACACACCTATTGGATGCACAAGATTGGTTAAAAACCCTAATTGGACAAGAATATGCCTAGGGAGGACGAAAATGACCTAAATGTTAATCCAATGACACAAATAAATTTATTGGATGCACTAGATTGGTTAGAAACCCTAATTGGACAAGAATAAGCCTAGGGAGGACGAAAATGACCTAATTGATCATCCAATGACACAAACACACCTATTGGATGCACAAGATTGGTTAAAAACCCTAATTGGACAAGAATAAGCCTAGGGAGGACGAAAACGACCTAATTGATCATCTATTGCCACAAACACACCTATTGGATGCACAAGATTGGTTAAACACCTATTGGTTGCACAAGATTGGTTAAAAACCCTAATTGGACAAGAATAAGCCTAGGGAGGACGAAAATAATCTAATTGATCATCCAATGACACATACACACCTATTGGACGCACAAGATTGGTTAAAAACCCTAATTGGACAAGAATATGCCTAGGGAAGACGAAAATGACCTAAATATTAATTCAATGACACAAACAAACTTATCGGATGCACAAGATTGGCTAAAAACCCTAATTGGACAAGAATAAGCCTAGGGAGGACGAAAATGACCTAATTGATCATCCAATGACACAAACACACCTATAGGATGCAGAAGATTGGTTAAAAACCCTAACTAGACAAGAATATGCCTAGGGAAGACGAAAATGACCTAAATATTAATTCAATGACACAAACAAACTGATCGGATGCACAAGATTGGTTAAAAACCCTAATTGGACAAGAATAAGCCTAGGGAGGACGAAAATGACCGAATTGATCATCCAATGACGCAAACACACCTATTAGATGCACAAGATTGGTTAAAAACCCTAATTGGACAAGAATAAGCCTAGGGAGGACGAAAATGACCTAATTGATCATCCAATGACACAAACACACCTATTGGATGCACAAGATTGGTTAAAAACCCTAATTGGACAAGAATATGCCTAGGGAGGACGAAAATGACCTAATTGATCATCCAATGACACAAACAAACCTATTGGATGAACAAGATTGGTTAAAAATCCTAATTGGACAAGAATAAGCCTAGGGAGGACGAAAATGACCTAATTGATCATCCAATGACACAAACACACCTATTGGATGCACAAGATTGGTTAAAAACCCTAATTGGACAACAATAAGCCTAGGGAGGACGAAAATGACCTAATTGATCATCCAATGACACAAACACACCTATTGGATGCACAAGATTGGTTAAAAACCCTAGTTGGACAAGAATATGCCTACGGAGGACGAAAATGACCTAATTGATCATCCAATGACACAAATACACCTATTGAATGCACAAAATTGGTTAAAAACCCTAATTGGACAGGAATATGCCTAGGGAGGACGAAAATGACCTAATTGATCATCCAATGACACAAACACACCTATTGGATGCACAAGATTGGTTAAAAACCCTAATTGGACAAGAATAAGCCTAGGGAGGACGAAAATGACCTAATTGATCATCCAATGACACAAACACACCTATTGGATGCACAAGATTGGTTAAAAACCCTAATTGGACAAGAATAAGCCTAGGGAGGACGAAAATGACCTAATTGATCATCCAATGACACAAACACACCTATTGGATGCATAAGATTGGTTAAAAACCCTAATTGGACAAGAATAAGCTTAGGGAGGACGAAAAATGACCTAATTGATCATCCAATGACACAAACACACCTATTGGATGCACAAGATTGGTTAAAAACCCTAATTGGACAAGAATAAGCCTAGGGAGGACGAAAATGACCTAATTGATCATCCAATGACACAAACACACCTATTGGATGCACTAAATTGGTTAAAAACCCTATTTGGACAAGAATAAGCCTAGGGAGGACGAAAATGACCTAATTGATCATCCAATGACACAAACACACCTATTGGATGCACAAGATTGGTTAAAAACCCTAATTGGACAAGAATAAGCCTAGGGAGGACGAAAATGACCTAATTGATCATCCAATGACACAAATGAACTTATTGGATGCACAAGATTAGTTAAAAACCCTAATTGGACAAGAATAAGCCTAGGGAGGACGAAAATGACCTAGTTGATCATCCAATGACCCAAACACACCTATTGGAAGCACAAGATTGGTTAAAAACCCTAATTGGACAAGAATATGCCTAGGGAGGACGAAAATGACCTAAATGTTAATCCAATGACACAAATGAACTTATTGGATGTACAAGATTGGTAAAAAATCCTAATTGGACAAGAATAAGCCTAGGGAGGACGAAAATAACCTAATTGATCATCCAATGACACAAACACACCTATTGGATGCACAAGATTGGTTAAAAACCCTAATTGGACAAGAATAAGCCTAGGGAGGACGAAAATGACCTAATTGATCATCCAATGACACAAATGAACTTATTGGATGCACAAGATTAGTTAAAAACCCTAATTGGACAAGAATAAGCCTAGGGAGGACGAAAATGACCTAAATGTTAATCCAATGACACAACTCAACTTATTGGATGCACAAGATTGGTTAAAAACCCTAATTGGGTAAGAATAAGCCTAGGGAGTACGAAAATGATCTAATTGATCATCCAATGACACAAACACACCTATTGGATGCACAAGATTGGTTAAAAACCCTAATTGGACATGAATAAGCCTATGGAGGACGAAAATGACCTAAATGTGAATCCAATGACACAACTCAACTTATTGGATGCACAAGATTGGTTAAAAACCCTAATTGGACAAGAATAAGCCTAGGGAGGACGAAAATGACCTAATTGATCATCCAATGACACAAACGAACTTATTGGATGCACAAGATTGGTTAAAACCCCTAATTGGACAAGAATAAGCCTAGGGAGGAAGAAAATGACCTAATTGATCATCCAATGACACAAACACACCTATTGCAAGCACAAGATTGGTTAAAAACCCTAATTGGACAAGAATATGCCTAGGGAGGACGAAAATGACCTAAATGTTAATCCAATGACACAAATGAACTTATTGGATGCATAAGATTGGTTAAAAACCATAATTGGACAAGAATAAGCATAGGGAGGACGAAAATGACCTAATTGATCATCCAATGACACAAACACACCTATTGGATGCACAAGATTGGTTAAAAACCCTAATTGGACAAGAATAAGCCTTGGGGGGACGAAAATGACCTAATTGATCATCAAATGACACAAACACACCTATTGGATGCACAAGACTGGTTAAAAACCCTAATTGGACAAGAATATGCCTAGGAAGGACGAAAATGACCTAATTGATCATCCAATGACACAAACACACCTATTGGATGCACAAGATTGGTTAAAAACCCTAATTGGACAAGAATATGCCTAGGGAGGAGGAAAATGACCTAAATATTAATTCAATGACACAAACAAAGTTATTGGATGCACAAGATTGGTTAAAAACCCTAATTGGACAAGAATAAGCCTAGGGAGGACGAAAATGACCTAATTGATCATCCAATGACACAAATGAACTTATTGGATGCACAAGATTGGATAAAAACCCTAATTGGACAAGAATAAGCCAAGGGAGGACCAAAATGACCTAATTGATCATCCAATGACACAAACACACCTATTGGATGCACAAGATTGGTTAAAAACCCTAATTGGACAAGAATAAGCCTAGGGAGGACGAAAATAACCTAATTGATCATCCAATGACACAAATGAACTTATTGGATGCACAAGATTGGTTAAAAACCCTAATTGGAGAAGAATAAGCCTAGGGAGGACCAAAATGACCTAATTGATCATCCAATGACACAAACACACCTATTGAATGCACAAGATTGGTTAAAACTCCTAATTGGACAAGAATATGCCTAGGGATGACGAAAATGACCTAAATATTAATTCAATGACACAAACAAAGTTATTGGATGCACAAGATTGGTTAAAAACCTTAATTGGACAAGAATAAGCCTAGGGAGGACGAAAATGACCTAATTGATCATCCAATGACACAAATGAATTTATTGGATGCACAAGATTGGTTAAAAACCCTAATTTGACCAGAATAAGCCTAGGGAGGACGAAAATGACCTAATTGATCATCCAATGACACAAACACACCTATTGGATGCACAAGATTGGTTAAAAACCCTAATTGGACAAGAATAAGCCTAGGGAGGACGAAAATGACCTAATTGATCATCCAATGACACAAACACACCTATTGGATGCACAAGATTGGTTAAAAACCCTAATTGGACAAGAATATGCCTAGGGAGGACGAAAATGACCTAAATATTAATTCAATGAAACAAACAAACTTATTGGATGCACAAGATTGGTTAAAAACCCTAATAGGACAAGTATAAGCATAGGGAGGACGAAAATGACCTAATTGATCATCCAATGACACAAACACACCTATTGGATGCACAAGATTGGTTAAAAACCCTAATTGGACAAGAATATGCCTAGGGAGGATGAAAATGACCTAAATGTTAATCCAATAACACAAATGAACTTATTGGATGCACAAGATTGGTTAAAAACCCTAATTGGACAAGAATAAGCCTAGGGAGGACGAAAATGACCTAATTGATCATCCAATGACACAAACACACCAATTGGATGCACAAGATTGGTTAAAAACCCTAATTGGACAAGAATATGCCTAGGGAGGACGAAAATGACCTAAATATTAATTCAATGTCACAAACAAAGTTATTGGATGCACAAGATTGGTTAAAAACCCTAATTGGACAGGAATAAGCCTAAGGAGGACGAAAATGACCTAATTGATCATCCAATGACACAAACACACCTATTGGATGCAAAAGATTGGTTAAAAACCCTAATTGGAAAAGATGATGCCTAGGGAGGACGAAAATGACCTAAATATTAATTCAATGACATAAACAAACTTATTGGTTGCACAAAATTGGTTAAAAACCCTAATTGGACAAGAATATGCCTAGGGAGGACGAAAATGACCTAATTGATCATCCAATGACACAAACACACCTATTGGATGCACAAGATTGGTTAAAAACCCTAATTGGGCAAGAATAAGCCTAGGGAGGACGAAAATGACCTAAATGTTAATCCAATGACACAAATGAACTTATTGGATGGACAAGATTGGTTAAAAACCCTAATTGGGCAAGAATATGCCTAGGGAGGACGAAAATGACCTAATTGTTAATCCAATGAAACAAATGAACTTATTGGATGCACAAGATTGGTTAAAAACCCTAATTGGACAAGAATAAGCCTAGGGAGGACGATAATGACCTAATTGATCATCCAATGACACAAACACACCTATTCGATGCACAAGATTGGTTAAAAACCCTAATTGGACAAGAATAAGCCTAGGGAGGACGAAAATGACCTAAATGTTAATCCAATGACACAACTCAACTTATTGGATGCACAAGATTGGTTAAAAACCCTAATTGGACAAGAATAAGCCTAGGGAGGACGAAAATGACCTAATTGATCATCCAATGACACAAATGAACTTATTGGATGCACAAGATTGGTTAAAAACCCTAATTGGACAAGAATAAGCCTAGGGAGCATGAAAATGACCCAATTGATCATCCAATGACACAAACACACCTATTGGATGCACAAAAATGATTAAAAACCCTAATTGGACAAGAATATGCCTAAGGAGGACGAAAATGACCTAAATGTTAATCCAATGACACAAATGAACTTATTGGATGCACAAGATTGGTTAAAAACCCTAATTGGACAAGAATAAGCCTAGGGAGGACGAAAATGACCTAATTGATCATCCAATGACACAAACACACCTATTGGATGCACAAGATTGGTTCAAAACCCTAGTTGGACAAGAATATGCCTAGGGAGGACGAAAATGACCTAAATGATCATCCAATGACACAAACAAACTTATTGGATGCACAAGATTGGTTAAAAACCCCAATTGGACTAGAATAAGCCTAGGGAGGACGAAAATGACCTAATTGATCATCCAATGACACAAACACACCTATTCGATGCACTAGATTGGTTAAAAACCCTAATTGGACAAGAATAAGCCTAGGGAGGACGAAAATGACCTAATTGATCATCCAATGACACAAACAAACTTATTGGATGCACAAGATTGGTTAAAAACCCTAATTGGACAAGGATAAGCCTAGGGAGGACGAAAATGACCTAAATGTTAATCCAATGACACAAATGAACTTATTGGATGGACAAGATTGGTTAAAAACACTAATTGGGCAAGAATATGCCTAGGGATGACGAAAATGACCTAATTGATCATCCACTGACACAAAAACACCTATTGGATGCACAAGATTGATTAAAAATCCTAATTGGACAAGAATATGCCTAGGGAGAACGAAAATGACCTAAATTGATCATCCAATGACACAAACACACCAATTGGATGCACAAGATTGGTTAAAAACCCTAATTGGACAAGAATATGCCTAGGGAGAACGAAAATGACCTAAATGTTAATCCAATGACACAAATGAACTTATTGGATGCACAAGATTGGTTAAAAACCCTAATTGGACAAGAATAAGCCTAGGGAGGACGAAAATGACCTAATTGATCATCCAATGACACAAACACACCTATTGGATGCACAAGATTGGTTAAAAACCCTAGTTGGACTAGAATATGCTTAGGGTGGACGAAAATGACCTAATTGATCATCCAATGACACAAACAAACTTATTGGATGCACAAGATTGGTTAAAAATCCTAATTGGACAAGAATAAGCCTAGGGAGGACGAAAATGACCTAAATGTTAATCCAATGACACAACTCAACTTATTGGATGGACAAGATTGGTTAAAAACCCTAATTGGGCAAGAATAAGCCTAGGGAGGACGAAAATGACCTAAATGTTAATCCAATGACACAACTCAACTTATTGGATGCACAAGATTGGTTAAAAACCCTAATTGGACAAGAATAAGCCTAGGGAGGACGAAAATGACCTAATTGATCATCCAATGACACAAATGAACTTATTGGATGCACAAGATTGGTTAAAAACCCTAATTGGACAAGAATAAGCCTAGGGAGGACGAAAATGACCTAATTGATTATCCAATGACACAAACACACCTATTGGATGCACAAGATTGGTGAAAAACCCTAATTGGACAAGAATATGCCTAGGGAGGACGAAAATGACCTAAATGTTAATCCAATGACACAAATGAACTTATTGGATGCAAAAGATTGGTTAAAAACCCTAATTGGACATGAATAAGCCTTGGGAGGACGAAAATGACCTAATTGATCATCCAATGACTCAAGCACACCTATTGGATGCACAAGACTGGTTAAAAACCCTAATTGGACAAGAATAAGCCTAGGGAGGACGAAAATGACCTAATTGATCATCCAATGACACAAATGAACTTATTGGATGCACAAGATTGGTTAAAAACCCTAATTGGACAAGAATAAGCCTAGGGAGGACGAAAATGACCTAATTGATTATCCAATGACACAAACACACCTATTGGATGCACAAGATTGGTTAAAAACCCTAATTGGACAAGAATATGCCTAGGGAGGACGAAAATGACCTAAATGTTAATCCAATGACACAAATGAACTTATTGGATGCAAAATATTGGTTAAAAACCCTAATTGGACATGAATAAGCCTTGGGAGGACGAAAATGACCTAATTGATCATTCAATGACACAAGCACACCTATTGGATGCACAAGACTGGTTAAAAACCCTAATTAGACAAGAATAAGCCTAGGGAGGACGAAAATGACCTAATTGATCATCCAATGACACAAACACACCTATTGGATGCACAAGATTGGTTAAAAACCCTAATTGGACAAGAATAAGCCTAGGGAGGACGAAAATGACCTAATTGATCATCCAATGACACAAACACACCTATTGGATGCACAAGATTGGTTAAAAACCCTAGTTGGACAAGAATATGCCTAGCGAGGACAAAAATGACCTAATTGATCATCCAATGACACAAACAAACTTATTGGATGCACAAGATTGGTTAAAAACCCTAATTGGACAAGAATAAGCCTAGGGAGGACGAAAATAACCTAAATGTTAATCCAATGACACAAATGAACTTATTGGATGGACAAGATTGGTTAAAAACCCTAATTGGGCAAGAATATGCCTAGGGAGGACGAAAATGACCTAATTGTTAATCCAATGACACAAATGAACTTATTGGATGCACAAGATTGGTTAAAAACCCTAATTGGAAAAGAATAAGCCTAGGGAGGACGATAATGACCTAATTGATCATCCAATGACACAAACACACCTATTCGATGCACAAGATTGGTTGAAAACCCTAGTTGGACAAGAATATGCCTAGGGAGGACGAAAATGACCTAATTGATCATCCAATGACACAAACACAACTATTGGATGCACAAGACTGGTTAAAAACCCTAATTGGGCAAGAATATGCCTAGGGAGGACGAAAATGACCTAAATGTTAATCCAATGACACAAATGAACTTATTGGATGGACAAGATTGGTTAAAAACCCTAATTGGGCAAGAATATGCCTAGGGAGGACGAAAATGACCTAATTGATCATCCAATGACACAAACACACCTATTGGATGCACAAGATTGGTTAAAAACCCTAGTTGGACAAGAATATGCCTAGGGAGGACAAAAATGACCTAATTGATCATCCAATGACACAAACAAACTTATTGGATGCACAAGATTGGTTAAAAACCCTAATTGGACAAGAATAAGTCTAGGGAGGAGGAAAATGACCTAAATGTTAATCCAATGACACAAATGAACTTATTGGATGGACAAGATTGGTTAAAAACCCTAATTGGGCAAGAATATGCCTAGGGAGGACGCAAATGACCTAATTGATCATCCAATGACACAAACACACCTATTGGATGCACAAGATTGGTTAAAAACCCTAGTTGGACAAGAATATGCCTAGGGAGGACAAAAATGACCTAATTGATCATCCAATGACACAAACAAACTTATTGGATGCACAAGATTGGTTAAAAACCCTAATTGGACAAGAATAAGCCTAGGGAGGACGAAAATGACCTAAATGTTAATCCAATGACACAAATGAACTTATTGGATGGACAAGATTGGTTAAAAACCCTAATTGGGCAAGAATATGCCTAGGGAGGACCAAAATGACCTAATTGTTAATCCAATGACACAAATGAACTTATTGGATGCACAGGATTGGATAAAAACCCTAATTGGACAAGAATAAGCCTAGGGAGGACGATAATGACCTAATTGATCATCCAATGACACAAACACACCTATTCGATGCACAAGATTGGTTGAAAACCCTAGTTGGACAAGAATATGCCTAGGGAGGACGAAAATGACCTAATTGATCATCCAATGACACAAACACACCTATTGGATGCACAAGATTGGTTAAAAACCCTAATTGGGCAAGAATATGCCTAGGGAGGACGAAAATGACCTAAATGTTAATCCAATGACACAACTCAACTTATTGGATGCACAAGATTAGTTAAAAACCCTAATTGGACAAGAATAAGCCTAGGGAGGACGAAAATGACCTAATTGATCATCCAATGACACAAACACACCTATTCGATGCACAAGATTGGTTAAAAACCCTAATTGGACAAGAGTAAGCCTAGGGAGGACGAAAATGACCTAATTGATCATCCAATGACACAAACACACCTATTGGATGCACAAGATTGGTTAAAAACCCTAGTTGGACAAGAATATGCCTAGGGAGGACAAAAATGACCTAATTGATCATCCAATGACACAAACAAACTTATTGGATGCACAAGATTGGTTAAAAACCCTAATTGGACAAGAATAAGCCTAGGGAGGACGAAAATGACCTAAATGTTAATCCAATGACACAAATGAACTTATTGGATGGACAAGATTGGTTAAAAACCCTAATTGGGCAAGAATATGCCTAGGGAGGACGAAAATGACCTAAATGTTAATCCAATGACACAAATGAACTTATTGGATGCACAAGATTGGTTAAAAACCCTAATTGGACAAGAATAAGCCTAGGGAGGACGATAATGACCTAATTGATCATCCAATAACACAAACACACCTATTCGATGCACAAGATTGGTTGAAAACCCTAGTTGGACAAGAATATGCCTAGGGAGGACGAAAATGACCTATTTGATCATCCAATGACACAAACACACCTATTGGATGCACAAGATTAGTTAAAAACCCTAATTGGGCAAGAATATGCCTAGGGAGGACGAAAATGACCTAAATGTTAATCCAATGACACAACTCAACTTATTGGATGCACAAGATTGGTTAAAAACCCTAATTGGACAGGAATAAGCCTAGGGAGGACGAAAATGACCTAATTGATCATCCAATGACACAAATGAACTTATTGGATGCACAAGATTGGTTAAAAACCCTAATTGGACAAGAATAAGCCTAGGGAGCACGAAAATGACCCAATTGATCATCCAATGACACAAACACACCTATTGGATGCACAAGATTGGTTAAAAACCCTAATTGGACAAGAATATGCCTAAGGAGGACGAAAATGACCTAAATGTTAATCCAATGACACAAATGAACTTATTGGATGCACAAGATTGGTTAAAAACCCTAATTGGACAAGAATAAGCCTAGGGAGGACGAAAATGACCTAATTGATCATCCAATGACACAAACAAACTTATTGGATGCACAAGATTGGTTCAAAACCCTAGTTGGACAAGAATATGCCTAGGGAGGACGAAAATGACCTAATTGATCATCCAATGACACAAACAAACTTATTGGATGCACAAGATTGGTTAAAAACCCTAATTGGACAAGAATAAGCCTAGGGAGGACGAAAATGACCTAATTGATCATCCAATGACACAAACACACCTATTCGATGCACTAGATTGGTTAAAAACCCTAATTGGACAAGAATAAGCCTAGGGAGGACGAAAATGACCTAATTGATCATCCAATGACACAAACAAACTTATTGGATGCACAAGATTGGTTAAAAACCCTAATTGGACAAGAATAAGCCTAGGGAGGACAAAAATGACCTAATTGATCATCCAATGACACAAACAAACTTATTGGATGCACAAGATTGGTTAAAAACCCTAATTGGACAAGAATAAGCCTAGGGAGGACGAAAATGACCTAAATGTTAATCCAATGACACAACTCAACTTATTGGATGCACAAGATTGGTTAAAAACCTTAATTGGACAAGAATAAGCATAGGGAGGACGAAAATGACCTAATTGATCATCCAATGACACAAACACACCTATTGGATGCACAAGATTAGTTAAAAACCCTAATTGGACAAGAATATGCCTAGGGAGGACGAAAATGACCTAAATGTTAATCTAATGACACAAATGAACTTATTGGATGCACAAGATTGGTTAAAAACCCTAATTGGACAAGAATAAGCCTAGGGAGGACGAAAATGACCTAATTGATCATCCAATGACACAAACACACCTATTGGATGCACAAGATTGGTTAAAAACCCTAATTGGACAAGAATAAGCCTAGGGAGGATGAAAATAACTTAATTGATCATCCAATGACACAAACCCACCTATTGGATGCACAAGATTGGTTAAAAACCCTAATTGGACAAGAATATGTCTAGGGAGGACGAAAATGACCTAAATGTTAATCCAATGACACAAACACACCTATTGGATGCACAAGATTGGTTAAAAACCCTAATTGGACAATAATATGCCTAGGGAGGACGAAAATGAACTAAATGTTAATCCAATGACACAAATGAACTTATTGGATGCACAAGATTGGTTAAAAACCCTAATTGGACAAGAATAAGCCTAGGGAGGACGAAAATGACCTAATTGATCATCCAATGACACAAACACACCTATTGGATGCACAAGATTGGTTAAAAACCCTAATTGGACAAGAATAAGCCTAGGGAGGAAGAAAATGACCTAATTGATCATCCAATGACACAAACACACCTATTGGATGCACAAGATTGGTTAAAAACCCTAGTTGGACAAGAATATGCCTAGGGAGGAGGAAAATGACCTAAATATTAATTCAATGACATAAACAAAGTTATTGGATGCACAAGATTGGTTAAAAACCCTAATTGGACAAGAATAAGCCTTGGGAGGACGAAAATGACCTAATTGATCATCCAATGAAACAAACACACTTATTGGAAGCACAAGATTGGTTAAAAACCCTAATTGGACAAGAATAAGCCTAGGGAGGACGAAAATGACCTAATTGATCATCCAATGACACAAACACACCTATTGGATGCACAAGATTGGTTTAAAACCCTAATTGGAAAAGAATATGCCTAGGGAGGACGAAAATGACCAAATTGATCATCCAATGACACAAACACACCTATTGGATGCACAAGATTGATTAAAAACCCTAATTGGACAAGAATATGCCTAGGGAGAACGAAAATGACCTAAATTGATCATCCAATGACACAAACACACCTATTGGATGCACAAGATTGGTTAAAAACCCTAATTGGACAAGAATATGCCTAAGGAGAACGAAAATGACCTAAATGTTAATCCAATGACACAAATGAACTTATTGGATGCACAAGATTGGTTAAAAACCCTAATTGGACAAGAATATGCCTAGGGAGGACGAAAATAACCTAATTGATCATCCGATGACACAAACACACCTATTGGATGCACAAGATTGGTTTAAAACCCTAATTGGAAAAGAATATGCATAGGGAGGACGAAAATGACCAAATTGATCATCCAATGACACAAACACACCTATTGGATGCACAAGATTGATTAAAAACCCTAATTGGACAAGAATATGCCTAGGGAGAACGAAAATGACCTAAATTGATCATCCAATGACACAAACACACCTATTGGATGCACAAGATTGGTTAAAAACCCTAATTGGACAAGAATATGCCTAGGGAGAATGAAAATGACCTAAATGTTAATCCAATGACACAAATGAACTTATTGGATGCACAAGATTGGTTAAAAACCCTAATTGGACAAGAATAAGCCTAGGGAGGACGAAAATGACCTAATTGATCATCCAATGACTTAAACACACCTATTGGATGCACAAGATTGGTTAAAAACCCTAATTGGACAAGAATAAGCCTAGGGAGGACGAAAATGACCTAAATGTGAATCCAATGACACAACTCAACTTATTGGATGCACAAGATTGGTTAAAAACCCTAATTGGACAAGAATATGCCTAGGGAAGACGAAAGTGACCTAAATGTTAATCCAATAACACAAATTAACTTATTGGATGCACAAGATTGGTTAAAAACCCTAATTGGACAAGAATAAGCCTAGGGAGGACGAAAATGACCTAATTGATCATCCAATGACACAAACACACCTATTGGATGCACAAGATTGGTTAAAAACCCTAATTGGACAAGAATAAGCCTAGGGAGGACGAAAATGACCTAATTGATCATCCAATGGCACAAACACACCTATTGGATGCACAAGATTGGTTTAAAACCCTAGTTGGAGAAGAATATGCCAAGGGTGGACGAAAATGACCTAATTGATCATCCAATGACACAAATGAACTTATTGGATGCACAAGATTGGTTAAAAACCCTAATTGGACAAGAATAAGCCTAGGGAGGACGAAAATGACCTAATTGATCATCCAATGACACAAACACACCTATTGGATGCACAAGATTGGTTAAAAACCCTAATTGGACAAGAATAAGTCTAGGGAGGACGATAATGACCTAATTGATCATCCAATGACACAAACACACCTTTTGGATGCACAAGATTGGTTAAAAACCCTAATTGGACAAGAATAAGCCTAGGGAGGACGAAAATGACCTAATTGATCATCCAATGACACAAACACACCTATTGGATGCACAAGATTGGTTAAAAACCCTAATTGGACAAGAATAAGCCTAGGGAGGACGAAAATGACCTAATTGATCATCCAATGACACAAACACACCTAGTGGATGCACAAGATTGGTTAAAAATCCTAATTGGACAAGAATAAGCCTAGGGAGGACGAAAATGACCTAATTGATCATCCAATGACACAAACACACCTATTGGATGCACAAGATTGGTTAAAAACCCTAATTGGGCAAGAATATGCCTAGGGAAGACGAAAATGACCTAAATGTTAATCCAATGACACAACTCAACTTATTGGATGCACAAGATTAGTTAAAAACCCTAATTGGACAAGAATAAGCCTAGGGAGGACGAAAATGACCTAATTGATCATCCAATGACACAAACACACCTATTCGATGCACAAGATTGGTTGAAAACCCTAGTTGGACAAGAGTAAGCCTAGGGAGGACGAAAATGACCTGATTGATCATCCAATGACACAAACACACCTATTGGATGCACAAGATTGGTTAAAAACCCTAGTTGGACAAGAATATGCCTAGGGAGGACAAAAATGACCTAATTGATCATCCAATGACACAAACAAACTTATTGGATGCACAAGATTGGTTAAAAACCCTAATTGGACAAGAATAAGCCTAGGGAGGACGAAAATGACCTAAATGTTAATCCAATGACACAAATGAACTTATTGGATGGACAAGATTGGTTAAAAACCCTAATTGGCCAAGAATATGCCTAGGGAGGACGAAAATGACCTAAATGTTAATCCAATGACACAAATGAACTTATTGGATGCACAAGATTGGTTAAAAACCCTAATTGGACAAGAATAAGCCTAGGGAGGACGATAATGACCTAATTGATCATCCAATGACACAAACACACCTATTCGATGCACAAGATTGGTTGAAAACCCTAGTTGGACAAGAATATGCCTAGGGAGGACGAAAATGACCTAATTGATCATCCAATGACACAAACACACATATTGGATGCACAAGATTGATTAAAAACCCTAATTGGACAAGAATAAGCCTAGGGAGGACGAAAATGACCTAAATGTTAATCCAATGACACAACTCAACTTATTGGATGCATAAGATTGGTTAAAAACCCTAATTGGACAAGAATAAGCCTAGGGAGGACGAAAATGACCTAATTGATCATCCAATGACACAAATGAACTTATTGGATGCACAAGATTGGTTAAAAACCCTAATTGGACAAGAATAAGCCTAGGGAGGACGAAAATGACTTAATTGATCTTCCAATGACACAAACACACCTATTGGATGCACAAGATTGGTTAAAAACCCTAATTGGACAAGAATATGCCTAGGGAGGACGAAAATGACCTAAATGTTAATCCAATGACACAAATGAACTTATTGGATGCACAAGATTGGTTAAAAACCCTAATTGGACATGAATAAGCCTTGGGAGGACGAAAATGACCTAATTGATCATTCTATGACACAAACACACCGATTGGATGCACAAGACTGGTTAAAAACCCTAATTGGACAAGAATATGCCTAGGAAGGACGAAAATGACCTAATTGATCATCCAATGACACAAACACACTTATTGGAGGCACAAGATTGGTTAAAAACCCTAATTGGACAAGAATAAGCCTAGGGAGGACGAAAATGACCTAATTGATCATCCAATGACACAAACACACCTATTGGATGCACAAGATTGGTTAAAAACCCTAATTGGACAAGAATAAGCCTAGGGAGGACTAAAATGACCTAATCGATCATCCAATGACACAAACACACCTATTGGATGCACAAGATTGGTTAAAAACCCTAGTTGGACAAGAACAAGCCTAGGGAGGACGAAAATGACCTAATTGATCATCCAATGACACAAACACACCTATTGGATGCACAAGATTGGTTAAAAACCCTAACTGGACAAGAATATGCCTAGGGAGGACGAAAATGACCTAATTGATCATCCAATGACACAAACACACCTATTGGAGGCACAAGCTTGGTTAAAAACCCTAGTTGGACAAGAATAAGCCTAGGGAGGACGAAAATGACCTAATTGATCATCCGATGACACAAATGAACTTATTGGATGCACAAGATTGGTTAAAAACCCTAATTGGACAAGAATAAGCCTAGGGAGGACGAAAATGACCTAATTGATCATCCAATGACACAAATGAACTTATTGGATGCACAAGATTGGTTAAAAACCCTAATTGGACAAGAATAAGCCTAGGGAGGACGAAAATGACCTAATTGATCATCCAATGACACAAACACACCTATTGGATGCACAAGATTGGTTAAAAACCCTAATTGGACAAGAATATGCCTAGGGAGGACGAAAATGACCTAAATATTAATTCAATGACACAAACAAAGTTATTGGATGCACAAGATTGGTTAAATACCCTAATTGGACAAGAATAAGCCTAGGGAGGACGAAAATGACCTAATTGATCATCCAATGACACAAATGAACTTATTGGATGCACAAGATTGGTTAAAAACCCTAATTGGACAAGAATAAGCCTAGGGAGGACGAAAATGACCTAATTGATCATCCAATGACACAAACACACCTATTGGATGCACAAGATTGGTTAAAAACCCTAATTGGACAAGAATAAGCCTAGGGAGGACGAAAATGACCTAATTGATCATCCAATGACACAAACACACCTATTGGATGCACAAGATTGGTTAAAAACCCTAATTGGACAAGAATAAGCCTAGGGAGGACGTAAATGACCTAATTGATCATCCAATGACAAAAACACACCTTTTGGTTGCACAAGATTGGTTAAAAACCCTAATTGGACAAGAATATGCCTAGGGAGGACGAAAATGACCTAAATATTAATTCAATGACACAAACAAACTTATCGGATGCACAAGATTGGTTAAAAACCCTAATTGGACAAGAATAAGCCTAGGCAGGACGAAAATGACCTAATTGATCATCCAATGACACAAACACACCTATTGGATGCACAAGATTGGTTAAAAACCCTAGTTGGACAAGAATATGCCTAGAAAGGACAAAAATGACCTAATTGATCATCCAATGACACAAACAAACTTATTGGATGCACAAGATTGGTTAAAAACCCTAATTGGACAAGAATAAGCCTAGGGAGGACGAAAATGACCTAAATGTTAATCCAATGACACAAATGAACTTATTGGATGGACAAGATTGGTTAAAAACCCTAATTGGGCAAGAATAAGCCTAGGGAGGACGAAAATGACCTAATTGATCATCATACGACACAAACACACCTATTGGATGCACAAGATTGATTAAAAACCCTAATTGGACAAGAATATGCCTAGGGAGAACGAAAATGACCTAAATTGATCATCCAATGACACAAACACACCTATTGGATGCACAAGATTGGTTAAAAACCCTAATTGGACAAGAATATGCCTAAGGAGAACGAAAATGACCTAAATGTTAATCCAATGACACAAATGAACTTATTGGATGCACAACATTGGTTAAAAACCCTAATTGGACAAGAATAAGCCTAGGGAGGACGAAAATGACCTAATTGATCATCCAATGACACAAACACACCTATTGGATGCACAAGATTGGTTAAAAACCCTAATTGGACAAGAATAAGCCTAGGGAGGACGAAAATGACCTAAATGTTAATCCAATGACACAACTCAACTTATTGGATGCACAAGATTGGTTAAAAACCCTAATTGGACAAGAATAAGCCTAGGGAGGACGAAAATGACCTAATTGAACATCCAATAACACAAATGAACTTATTTGATGTACAAGATTGGTTAAAAACCCTAATTGGACAAGAATAAGCCTAGGGAGCACGAAAATGACCCAATTGATCATCCAATGACACAAACACACCTATTGGATGCACAAGATTGGTTAAAAACCCTAATTGGACAAGAATATGCCTAGGGAGAACGAAAATGACCTAAATGTTAATCCAATGACACAAATGAACTTATTGGATGCACAAGATTGGTTAAAAACCTTAATCGGACAAGAATAAGCCTCGGGAGGACGAAAATGACCTAATTGATCATCCAATGACACAAACACACCTATTGGATGTACAAGATTGGTTCAAAACCCTAGTTGGACAAGAATATGCCTAGGGAGGACGAAAATGACCTAATTGATCATCCAATGACACAAACAAACTTATTGGATGCACAAGATTGGTTAAAAACCCTAATTGGACAAGAATAAGCCTAGGGAGGACGAAAATGACCTAAATGTTAATCCAACGAGACAACTCAACTTATTGGATGGACAAGATTAGTTAAAAACCCTAATCGGGCAAGAATAATCCTAGGGAGGACGAAAATGACCTAATTGATCATCTAATGACACAAACACACCTATTCGATGCACAAGATTGGTTGAAAACCCTAGTTGGACAAGAATATGCCTAGGGAGGACGAAAATGACCTAATTGATCATCCAATGACACAAACACACCTATTGGATGCACAAGACTGGTTAAAAACCCTAATTGGGCAAGAATATGCCTAGGGAGGACGAAAATGACCTAAATGTTAATCCAATGACACAAATGAACTTATTGGATGGACAAGATTGGTTAAAAACCCTAATTGGGCAAGAATATGCCTAGGGAGGACGAAAATGACCTAATTGAT
>JBBPBR010000575.1:0-81243 GCA_037974775.1 Cicer pinnatifidum | reverse complement strand
GCTTATTCTTTTCCAATTAGGGTTTTTAACCAATCTTGTGCATCCAATAAGTTCAATTGTGTCATTGGATGAACATTTAGGTCATTTTCGTCCTCCCTAGGCTTATTCTTGTCCAATTATGGTTTTTAACCAATCTTGTGCATCCAATAAGTTCATTTGTGTCATTGGATTAACATTTATGTCATTTTCGTCCTCCCTAGGCTTATTCTTGTCCAATTAGGGTTTCTAACCAATCTTGTGCATCCAATAGGTGTGTTTGTGACATTGGATGAACATTTAGGTCATTTTCGTCCTCCCTAACCTTATTCTTGTCCCATTAGTGTTTTTAACCAATCTTGTGCATCCAATAAGTTCAATTGTGTCATTGGATGAACATTTAGGTCATTTTCGTCCTCCCTAGGCTTGTTCTTGTCCAATTAGGGTTTTTAACCAATCTTGTGCATCCAATATGTTCATTTGTGTCATTGGATGAACATTTAGGTCATTTTCGTCCTCCCTAGGCTTATTCTTGTCCAATTAGGGTTTCTAAACAATCTTGTGCATCCAATAGGTGTGTTTGTGTCATTGGATGAACATTTAGGTCATTTTCGTCCTCCCTAGGCTTATTCTTGTCCAATTAGGGTTTTAAACCAATCTTGTGCATCTAATAAGTTCATTTGTGTCATTAGATTAACATTTAGGTCATTTTCGTCCTCCCTAGGCTTATTCTTGTCCAATTAGGGTTTTTAACCAATCTTGTGCATCCAATAGGTGTGTTTGTGTCATTGGATGAACATTTAGGTCATTTTCGTCCTCCCTAGGCTTATTCTTGTCCAATTAGGGTTTTTAACCAATCTTGGGCATCCAATAAGTTCATTTGTGTCATTGGATTAACATTTATGTCATTTTCGTCCTCCCTAGGCTTATTCTTGTCCAATTAGGGTTTCTAACCAATCTTGTGCATCAAATAGGTGTGTTTAGTCATTTGATGAACATTTAGGTTATTTTCGTCCTCCCTAGGCTTATTCTTGTCCAATTAGGGTTTTTAACCAATCTTGTGCATCCAATAAGTTAATTTGTGTCATTGGATTAACATTTAGGTCATTTTCGTCCTCCCTAGGCTTATTCTTGTCCAATTAGGGTTTCTAACCAATCTTGTGCATCCAATAGGTGTGTTTGTGTCATTGGATGAACATTTAGGTCATTTTCGTCCTCCGTAGGCTTATTCTTGTCCAATTAGGGTTTTTAACCAATCTTGTGCATCCAATAGGTGTGTTTGTGTCATTGGATGAACATTTAGGTCATTTTCGTCCTCCCTAGGCTTATTCTTGTCCAATTAGGGTTTTTAACCAATCTTCTGCATCTTATAAGTTCATTTGTGTCATTGGGTAAACATTTAGGTCATTTTCGTCCTCCCTAGGCATGTCCAATTAGGGTTTTAAGCAATCTTGTGCATCCAATAAGTTCATTTGTGTCATTGGATGAATAGTTAGGTCATTTTCATCCTCCCTAGGCTTATTCTTGTCAAATTAGGGTTTCTAACCAATCGTGTGCATCCAATAGGTGTGTTTGTGTCATTGGATGAACATTTAGGTCATTTTCGTCCTCCCTAGGCTTATTTTTGTCCAATTAAGGTTTTTAAGCAATCTTGTGCATCCAATAAGTTCAATTGTGTCATTGGATGAACATTTAGGTCATTTTCGTCCTCCCTAGGCTTATTCTTGTCCAATTACAGTTTTTAACCAATCTTGTGCATCCAATAAGTTCATTTGTGTCATTGGATTAACATTTAGGTCATTTTCGTCCTCCCTAGGCTTATTCTTGTCCAATTAGGGTTTCTAAACAATCTTGTGCATCCAATAGGTGTGTTAGTGTCATTGGATGAACATTTAGGTCATTTTCGTCCTCCCTAGGCTTATTCTTGTCCAATTCGGGTTTATAACCAATCTTGTGCATCCAATAAGTTCATTTGTGTCATTGGATGAACATTTAGGTCATTTTCGTCCTCCGTAGGCTTATTCTTGTCCAATTAGGGTTTTTAACCAATCTTGTGCATCCAATAGGTGTGTTTGTGTCATTGGATGAACATTTAAGTCATTTTCGTCCTCCCTAGGCTTATTCTTGTCCAATTAGGGTTTTTAACCAATCTTGTGCATCTTATAAGTTCATTTGTGTCATTGGGTAAACATTTAGGTCATTTTCGTCCTCCCTAGGCTTATTCATGTCCATTTAGGGTTTTTTACCAATCTTTTGCATCCAATAAGTTCATTTGTGTCATTGGATGAACATTTAGGTCATTGTCGTCCTCCCTAGGCTTATTCTTATCCAATTAGGGTTTCTAACCAATCTTGTGAATCCAATAGGTGTGTTTGTGTCATTGGATGAACATTTAGGTCATTTTCGTCCTCCCTAGGCTTATTCTTGTCCAATTAGGGTTTTTAACCAATCTTGTGCATCCAATAAGTTCATTTGTGTCATTGAATAAACATTTAGGTCATTTTCGTCAACCCTAGGCTTATTCTTGTCCAATTAGGGTTTTTAACCAATCTTGTGCATCCAATAGGTGTCTTTTTGTGTCATTGGATGAACATTTAGGTCATTTTCGTCCTCCCTAGGCTTATTCTTGTCCAATTAGGGTTTTTAACCAATCTTGTGCATCCAATAGGTGTGTTTGTGTCATTGGATGAACATTTAGGTCATTTTCGTCCTCCCTAGGCTTATTCTTGTACAATTAGGGTTTTTAACCAATCTTGTGCATCCAATAAGTTCATTTGTGTCATTGGATTAACATTTAGGTCATTTTCGTCCTCCCTAGGCTTATTCTTGTCCAATTAGGGTTTCTAACCAATCTTGTGCATCCAATAGGTGTGTTTGTGTCATTGGATGAACATTTAGGTCATTTTCGTCCTCCCTAGGCTTATTCTTTTCCAATTATGGTTTTTAACCAATCTTGTGCATCCAAAAGTTCATTTGTGTCATTGGATGATAGTTAGGTCATTTGCGTCCTCCCTAGGCTTATTCTTGTCAAATTAGGGTTTCTAACCAATCGTGTGCATCCAATAGGTGTGTTTGTGTCATTGGATGAACATTTAGGTCATTTTCGTCCTCCCTAGGCTTATTCTTGTCCAATTAGGGTTTTTAACCAATCTTGTGCATCCAATAGGTGTGTTTGTGTCATTGGATGAACATTTAGGTCATTTATGTCCTCCCTAGGCTTATTCTTGTCCAATTAGGGTTTCTAACCAATCTTGTGATTCCAATAGGTGTATTTGTGTCATTGGATAAACATTTAGGTCATTTTCGTCCTCCCTAGGCTTATTCTTGTCCAATTAGGGTTTTTAAGCAATCTTGTGCATCCAATAAGTTCATTTGTGTCATTGGATGAACATTTAGGTCATTTTCATCCTCCCTAGGCTTATTCTTGTCCAATTAGAGTTTTTAAGCAATCTTGTGCATCCAATAAGTTTATTTGTGTCATTGGATGAACATTTAGGTCATTTTCGTCCTCCCTAGGCTTATTCTTGTCCAATTAGGGTTTCTAACCAATCTTGTGCATCCAATAAGTGTGTTTGTGTCATTGGATGAACATTTAGGTCATTTTCGTCCTCCCTAGGCTTATTCTTGTCCAATTAGGGTTTCTAAACAATCTTGTGCATCCAATAGGTGTGTTTGTGTCATTGGATGAACATTTAGGTCATTTTCGTCCTCCCTAGGCTTATTCTTGTTCCAATTATGGTTTTTAACCAATCTTGTGCATCCAATATGTTCATTTGTGTCATTGGATGAACATTTAGGTCATTTTCGTCCTCCCTAGGCTTATTCTTGTCCAATTAGGGTTTCTAACCAATCTTGTGCATCCAATAGGTGTGTTTGTGTCATTGGATGAACATTTAGGTCATTTTCGTCCTCCCTATGCTTATTCTTGTCCAATTAGGGTTTTTAACCAATCTTGTGCATCCAATAGGTGTGTTTGTGTCAATGGATGAACATTTAGTTCATTTTCGTCCTCCCTAGGCTTATTCTTGTCAAATTAGGGTTTCTAACCAATCGTGTGCATCCAATAGGTGTGTTTGTGTCATTGGATGAACATTTAGGTCATTTTCGTCCTCCCTAGGCTTATTCTTGTCCAATTAGGGTTTTTAACCAATCTTGTGCATCCAATAGGTGTGTTTGTGTCATTGGATGAACATTTAGGTCATTTTCATCCTCCCTAGGCATATTCTTGTCGAATTAGGGTTTCTAACCAATCTTGTGCATCCAATAGGAGTGTTTGTGTCATTGGATGAACATTTAGGTCATTTTCGTCCTCCCTAGTCTTATTCTTGTCCAATTAGGGTTTTAAGCAATCTTGTGCATCTAATTAGTTCATTTGTGTCATTGGATGAATAGTTAGGTCATTTTCGTCCTCCCTAGGCTTATTCTTGTCAAATTAGGGTTTCTAACCAATCGTGTGCATCCAATAGGTGTGTTTGTGTCATTGGATGAACATTTAGGTCATTTTCGTCCTCCCTAGGCTTATTTTTGTCCAATTAGGGTTTTTAAGCAATCTTGTGCATCCAATAAGTTCAATTGTATCGTTGGATGAACATTTAGGTCATTTTCGTCCTCCCTAGGCTTATTCTTGTCCAATTACAGTTTTTAACCAATCTTGTGCATCCAATAAGTTCATTTGTGTCATTGGATTAACATTTAGGTCATTTTCGTCCTCCCTAGGCTTATTCTTGTCCAATTAGGGTTTTTAACCAATCTTGTGCATCCAATAGGTGAGTTTGTGTCATTGGATGATCAATTAGGTCATTTTCGTCCTCCCTAGGCTTATTCTTGCCCAATTAGGGTTTTTAACCAATCTTGTGCATCCAATAAGTTGAGTTGTGTCATTGGATTAACATTTAGGTCAGTTTCGTCCTCCCTAGGCTTATTCTTGTCCAATTAGGGTTTTTAACCAATCTTGTGCATCCAATAAGTTCATTTGTGTCATTGGATTAACATTTAGGTCATTTTCGTCCTCCCTAGGCTTATTCTTGTCCAATTAGGATTTTTAACCGATCTTGTGCATCCAATAGGTGTGTTTGTGTCATTGGATGATCAATTAGGTCATTTTCGTCCTCCCTAGGCTTATTCTTGTCCAATTAGGGTTTTTAACCAATCTTGTACATCCAATAGGTGTGTATGTGTCATTGGATGATCAATTAGGTCATTTTCGTCCTCCCTAGGTTTATTCTTGTCCAATTAGGGTTTTTAACCAATCTTGTGCATCCCATAGGTGTGTTTGTGTCATTGGATGATCAATTAGGTCATTTTCGTCCTCCCTAGGCTTATTTTTGTCCAATTTGGGTTTTTAACTAATCTTGTACATCTGATAAGTTTGTTTGTGTCATTGAATTAATATTTAGGTCATTTTCGTCCTCCCTATGCATATTCTTGTCCAATTAGGGTTTTTAACCAATCTTGTGCATCCAATAGGTGTGTTTGTGTCATTGGATGATCAATTAGGTCATTTTCGTCCTCCCTAGGCTTATTCTTGTCCAATTAGGGTTTTTAACCAATCTTGTGCATCCAATAAGTTGAGTTGTGTCATTGGATTAACATTTAGGTCATTTTCGTCCTCCCTAGGCTTATTCTTGTCCAATTAGGGTTTTTAACCAATCTTGTGCATCCAATAAGTTCATTTGTGTCATTGGATTAACATTTAGGTCATTTTCGTTCTCCCTAGGCATTTTCTTGTCCAATTAGGGTTTTTAACCAATCTTGTGCATCCAATAGGTGTATTTGTGTCATTGGATGATAAATTAGGTTATTTTCGTCCTCCCTAGGCTTATTCTTGTCCAATTAGGGTTTTTAACCAATCTTGTGCATCCAATAGGTGTGTTTGTGTCATTGGATGATCAATTAGGTCATTTTCGTCCTCCGTAGGCTTATTCTTGTCCAATTAGGGTTTTTAACCAATCTTGTGCATCCAATAAGTTGAGTTATGTCATTGGATTAACATTTAGGTCATTTTCGTCCTCCCTAGGCTTATTCTTGTCCAATTAGGGTTTTTAACCAATCTTGTGCATCCAATAAGTTCATTTGTGTCATTGGATTAACATTTAGGTCATTTTCGTCCTCCCTAGGCTTATTCTTGTCCAATTAGGGTTTCTAACCAATCTTGTGCATCCAATAGGTGTGTTTGTGTCATTGGATGAACATTTAGGTCATTTTCGTCCTCCCAAGGCTTATTCTTGTCCAATTAGGGTTCTTAACCAATCTTCTGCATCCAATATGTTCATTTGTGTCATTGGATGAACATTTAGGTCATTTTCGTCCTCCCTAGGCTTATTCTTGTCCAATTAGGGTTTTTAACCAATCTTGTGCATCCATTAAGTTCATTTGTGTCATTGGATTAACATTTAGGTCATTTTCGTCCTCCCTAGGCTTATTCTTGTCCAATTAGGGTTTCTAACCAATCTTGTGCATCCAATAGGTGTGTTTGTGTCATTGGATGAACATTTAGGTCATTTTCGTCCTCGCTAGTCTTATTCTTGTCCAATTACGGTTTTAAGCAATCATGTGCATCCAATAAGTTCATTTGGGTCATTGGATGAATAGTTAGGTCATTTTCGTCCTCCCTAGGCTTATTCTTGTCAAATTAGGGTTTCTAACCAATCGTGTGCATCCAATAGGTGTGTTTGTGTCATTGGATGAACATTTAGGTCATTTTCGTCCTCCCTAGGCTTATTCTTGTCCAATTAGGGTTTTTAACCAATCTTGTGCATCCAATAGGTGAGTTTGTGTCATTGGATGAACATTTAGGTCATTTTCGTCCTCCCTAGGCTTATTCTTGTCCAATTAGGGTTTTTAACCAATCTTGTGCATCCAATAGGTGTATTTGTGTCATTGGATGAACATTTAGGTCATTTTCGTCCTCCCTAGGCTTATTCTTGTCCAGTTAGGGTTTTTAACCAATCTTGTGCATCCAATAAGTTCATTTGTGTCATTGGATGAACATTTAGGTCATTTTCGTCCTCCCTAGGCATATTCTTGTCCAATTAGGGTTTTTAACCAATCTTGTGCATCCAATAGGTGTGTTTGTGTCATTGGATGATCAATTAGGTCATTTTCGTCCTCCCTAGGCTTATTCTTGTCCAATTAGGGTTTTTAACCAATCTTGTGCATCCAATATGTTTATTTGTGTCATTGGATTAACATTTAGGTCATTTTCGTCCTCCCTAGGCATATTCTTGTCCAATTAGGGTTTTTAACCAATCTTGTGCATCCAATAGGTGTGTTTGTGTCATTGGATGATCAATTTAGGTAATTTTCGTCCTCCCTAGGCATATTCTTGTCCAATTAGGGTTTTTAACCAATCTTGTGCATCCAATAGGTGTGTTTGTGTCATTGGATGATCAATTAGGTCATTTTCGTCCTCCCTAGGCTTATTCTTGTCCAATTAGGGTTTTTAACCAATCTTGTGCATCTAATAGGTGTATTTGTGTCATTGGATGATCAATTAGGTCATTTTCGTCCTCCCTAGGCTTATTCTTGTCCAATTAGGGTTTTTAACCAATCTTGTGCATCCAATAAGTTTGTTTGTGTCATTGAATTAATATTTAGGTCATTCTCGTCCTCCCTAGGCATATTCTTGTCCAATTAGGGTTTTTAACCAATCTTGTGCATCCAATAGGTGTGTTTGTGGCAATGGATGATCAATTAGGTCATTTTCGTCCTCCCTAGGCTTATTCTTGTCCAATTAGGGTTTTTAACCAATCTTGTGCATCCAATAAGTTTGTTTGTTTCATTGAATTAATATTTAGGTCATTTTCGTCCTCCCTAGGCATATTCTTGTCCAATTAGGGTTTTTAACCAATCTTGTGCATCCAATAGGTGTGTTTGTGTCATTGGATGATCAATTAGGTTATTTTCGTCCTACCTAGGCATATTCTTGTCCAATTAGGGTTTTTAACGAATCTTGTGCATCCAATAGGTGTGTTTGTGTCATTGGATGAACAATTAGGTCATTTTCGTCCTCCCTAGGCTTATTCTTGTCCAATTAGGGTTTTTAACCAATCTTGTGCATCCAATAAGTTGAGTTGTGTCATTGGATTAACATTTAGGTCATTTTCGTCCTCCCTAGGCTTATTCTTGTCCAATTAGGGTTTTTAACCAATCTTGTGCATCCAATAAGTTGAGTTGTGTCATTGGATTAACATTTAGGTCATTTTCGTCCTCCCTAGGCTTATTCTTGTCCAATTAGGGTTTTTAACCAATCATGTGCATCCAATAAGTTTGTTTGTGTCATTGAATGATCAATTAGGTAATTTTCGTCCTCCCTAGGCTTATTCTTGTCCAATTAGGGTTTTTAACCAATCTTGTGCATCCTATAAGTTGAGTTGTGTCATTGGATTAACATTTAGGTCATTTTCGTCCTCCCTAGGCTTATTCTTGTCCAATTAGGGTTTTTAACCAATCTTGTGCATCCAATAAGTTGAGTTGTGTCATTGGATTAACATTTAGGTCATTTTCGTCCTCCCTAGGCTTATTCTTGTCCAATTAGGGTTTTTAAACCAATCTTGTGCATCCAATAGGTGTGTTTGTGTCATTGGATGATCAATTAGGTCATTTTCGTCCTCCCTAGGCTTATTCTTGCCCAATTAGGGTTTTTAACCAATCTTGTGCATCCAATAAGTTGAGTTGTGTCATTGGATTAACATTTAGGTCATTTTCGTCCTCCCTAGGCTTATTCTTGTCCAATTAGGGTTTTTAACCAATCTTGTGCATCCAATAAGTTCATTTGTGTCACTGGATTAACATTTAGGTTATTTTGGTCCTCCCTAAGCTTATTCTTGTCCAATTAGGGTTTTTAACTAATCTTGTGCATCCAATAAGTTCATTTGTGTCATTCGATGATCAATTAGGTCATTTTCGTCCTCCCTAGGCATATTCTTGTCCAATTAGGGTTTTTAACCAATCTTGTGCATCCAATAGGTGTGTTTGTGTCATTGGATGATCAATTAGGTCATTTTCGTCCTCCCTAGGCTTATTCTTGTCCCATTAGGGTTTTTAACCAATCTTGTGCATCCAATAAGTTCATTTGTGTCATTGGATTAACATTTAGGTCATTTTCGTCCTGCCTAGGCATATTCTTGTCCAATAGGGTTTTTAACCAATCATGTGCATCCAATAGGTGTGTTTGTGTCATTGGATGATCAATTAGGTTATTTTCGTCCTCCCTAGGCTTATTCTTGTCCAATTAGGGTTTTTAACCAATCTTGTGCATCCAATAGGTGTGTTTGTGTCATTGGATGACCATTTAGGTCATTTTCGTCCTCCCTAGGCTTATTCTTGTCCAATTAGGGTTTCTAACGATCTTGTGCATCCAATAGGTGTGTTTGTGTCATTGGATGAACATTTAGGTCATTTTCGTCCTCCCTATGCTTATTCTTGTCCAATTAGGGTTTTTAACCTATCTTGTGCATCCAATAGGTGTGTTTGTGTCATTGGATGAACATTTAGGTCATTTTCGTCCTCCTTAGGCTTATTCTTGTCCAATTAGGGTTTTTAACCAATCTTGTGCATCCAATAGGTGTGTTTAGTCATTTGATGAACATTTAGGTTATTTTCATCCTCCCTAGGCTTATTCTTGTCCAATTAGGGTTTTTAACAAATCTTGTGCATCCAATAAGTTCATTTGTGTCATTGGATTAACATTTAGGTCATTTTCGTCCTCCCTAGGCTTATTCTTGTCCAATTAGGGTTTCTAACCAATCTTGTGCATCCAATAGTTGTGTTTGTGTCATTGGATGAACATTTAGGTCATTTTCGTCCTCCCTATGCTTATTCTTGTCCAATTAGGGTTTTAAGCAATCTTGTGCATCCAATAAGTTCATTTGTGTCATTGGATGAACATTTAGGTCATTTTCGTCCTCCCTAGGCTTATTCTTGTCCAATTAGGGTTTCTAACCAATCTTGTGCATCCAATAGGTGTGTTTGTGTCATTGGATGAACATTTAGGTCATTTTCGTCATCCCTAGTCTTATTCTTGTCCAATTAGGGTTTTAAGCAATCTTTTGCATCCAATAAGTTCATTTGTGTCATTGGATGAACATTTAGGTCATTTTCGTCCTCCCTAGGCTTATTCTTGTCCAATTAGGGTTTTTAACCAATCTTGTGCATCCAATAAGTTCATTTGGGTCATTGGATGAACATTTAGGTCATTTTCGTCCTCCCTAGGCTTATTCTTGTCCAATTAGGGTTTTTAACCAATCTTGTGCATCCAATAAGTTCATTTGTGTCATTGGATGAACATTTAGGTCATTTTCGTCCTCCCTAAGCTTATTCTTGTCCAATTAGGGTTTCTAAACAATCTTGTGCATCCAATAGGTTTGTTTGTTTCATTGGATGAACATTTAGGTCATTATCGTCCTCCCTAGCCTTATTCTTGTCCAATTAGGGTTTTAAGCAATCTTGTGCATCCAATAAGTTCATTTGTGTCATTGGATTAACATTTAGGTCATTTTCGTCCTTCCATGGCTTATTCTTGTCCAATTAGGGTTTTTAACCAATCTTGTGCATCCAATAAGTTCATTTGTGTCATTGGATTAACATTTAGGTCATTTTCGTCCTCCCTAGGTTTATTCTTGTCCAATTAGGGTTTCTAACCAATCTTGTGCATCCAATAAGTTCATTTGTGTCATTGGATGAACATTTAGGTCATTTTCATCCTCCCTGGGCTTATTCTTGTCCAATTAGGGTTTTTAACCAATCTTGTGCATCCAATAAGTTCGATTGTGTCATTGGATGAACATTTAGGTCATTTTCGTCCTCCCTAGGCTTATTCTTGTCCAATTAGGGTTTTTAACCAATCTTGTGCATCCAATAAGTTCATTTGTGTCATTGGATGAATAGTTAGGTCATTTTCGTCCTCCCTAGGCTTATTCTTGTCAAATTAGGGTTTCTAACCAATCGTGTGCATCCAATAGGTGTGTTTGTGTTATTTGATGAACATTTAGGTCATTTTCGTCCTCCCTAGTCTTATTCTTGTCCAATTAGGGTTTTAAGCAATCTTGTGCATCCAATAAGTTCATTTGTGTCATTGGATGAATAGTTAGGTCATTTTCGTCCTCCCTAGGCTTATTCTTGTCAAATTAGGGTTTCTAACCAATCGTGTGCATCCAATAGGTGTGTTTGTGTCATTGGATGAACATTTAGGTCATTTTCGTCCTCCCTAGGCTTATTCTTGTCCAATTAGGGTTTTTGACCAATCTTGTGCATCCAATAGGTGTGTTTGTGTCATTGGATGAACATTTAGGTCATTTTCGTCCTCCCTAGGCTTATTCTTGTCCAATTAGGGTTTTTAACCAATCTTGTGCATCCAATAAGTTCATTTGTGTCATTGGGTGAACATTTAGGTCATTTTCGTCCTCCCTAGGCTTATTCTTGTCCAATTAGGGTTTCTAACCATTCTTGTGCATCCAATAGGTGTGTTTGTGTCATTGGATGAACATTTAGGTCATTTTCGTCCTCCCTATGCTTATTCTTGTCCAATTAGGGTTTTTAACCAATCTTGTGCATCCAATAGGTGTGTTTGTGTCATTGGATGAACATTAGGTCATTTTCGTCCTCCCTAGGCTTATTCTTGTCCAATTAGGGTTTTTAACCAATCTTGTGCATCCAATAAGTTCATTTGTGTCATTGGATTAACATTTAGGTCATTTTCGTCCTCCCTAGGCTTATTCTTGTCCAATTAGGGTTTTTAACCAATCTTGTGCATCCAATAGGTGTGTTTGTGTCATTGGATGACCATTTAGGTCATTTTCGTCCTCCCTAGTCTTATTCTTGTCCAATTAGGGTTTCTAACGATCTTGTGCATCCAATAGGTGTGTTTGTGTCATTGGATGAACATTTAGGTCATTTTCGTCCTCCCTATGCTTATTCTTGTCCAATTAGGGTTTTTAACCAATCTTGTGCATCCAATAGGTGTGTTTGTGTCATTGGATGAACATTTAGGTCATTTTCGTCCTCCTTAGGCTTATTCTTGTCCAATTAGGGTTTTTAACCAATCTTGTGCATCCAATAGGTGTGTTTAGTCATTTGATGAACATTTAGGTTATTTTCATCCTCCCTAGGCTTATTCTTGTCCAATTAGGGTTTTAAACAAATCTTGTGCATCCAATAAGTTCATTTGTGTCATTGGATAAACATTTAGGTCATTTTCGTCCTCCCTAGGCTTATTCTTGTCCAATTAGGGTTTCTAACCAATCTTGTGCATCCAAATGGTGTGTTTGTGTCATTGGATGAACATTTAGGTCATTTTCGTCCTCCCTAGGCTTATTCTTGTCCAATTAGGGTTTTTAACCAATCTTGTGCATCCAATAGGTGTGTTTGTGTCATTGGATGAACATTTAGGTCATTTTCGTCCTCCCTAGGTTTATTCTTTTCCAATTAGGGTTTTTAACCAATCTTGTGCATCCAATAAGTTCAATTGTGTCATTGGATGAACATTTAGGTCATTTTCGTCCTCCCTAGGCTTATTCTTGTCCAATTAGGGTTTTTAACCAATCTTGGGCATCCAATATGTTCATTTGTGTCATTGGATTAACATTTATGTCATTTTCGTCCTCCCTAGGCTTATTCTTGTCCAATTAGGGTTTCTAACCAATCTTGTGCATCAAATAGGTGTGTTTAGTCATTTGATGAATATTTAGGTTATTTTCGTCCTCCCTAGGCTTATTCTTGTCCAATTAGGGTTTTTAACCAATCTTGTGCATCCAATAAGTTAATTTGTGTCATTGGATTAACATTTAGGTCATTTTCGTCCTCCCTAGGCTTATTCTTGTCCAATTAGGGTTTTTAACCCATCTTGTGCAACCAATAGGTGTGTTTGTGTCATTGGATGAACATTTAGGTCATTTTCATCCTCCCTATGCTTATTCTTGTCCAATTAGGGTTTTTAACCAATCTTGTGCATCCAATAGGTGTGTTTGTGTCATTGGATGAACATTTAGGTCATTTTCGTCCTCCCTAGGCTTATTCTTGTCCAATTACGGTTTTTAACCAATCTTGTGCATCCAATAAGTTCATTTGTGTCATTGGATTAACATTTAGGTCATTTTCGTCCTCCCTAGGCTTATTTTTGTCCAATTAGCGTTTTTAACCAATCTTGTGCATCCAATAGGTGTGTTTGTGTCATTGGATGACCATTTAGGTCATTTTCGTCCTCCCTAGGCTTATTCTTGTCCAATTAGGGTTTCTAACGATCTTGTGCATCCAATAGGTGTGTTTGTGTCATTGGATGAACATTTAGGTCATTTTCGTCCTCCCTATGCTTATTCTTGTCCAATTAGGGTTTTTAACCTATCTTGTGCATCCAATAGGTGTGTTTGTGTCATTGGATGAACATTTAGGTCATTTTCGTCCTCCTTAGGCTTATTCTTGTCCAATTAGGGTTTTTAACCAATCTTGTGCATCCAATAGGTGTGTTTAGTCATTTGATGAACATTTAGGTTACTTTCATCCTCCCTAGGCTTATTCTTGTCCAATTAGGGTTTTTAACAAATCTTGTGCATCCAATAAGTTCATTTGTGTCATTGGATAAACATTTAGGTCATTTTCGTCCTCCCTGGGCTTATTCTTGTCCAATTAGGGTTTCTAACCAATCTTGTGCATCCAATAGGTGTGTTTGTGTCATTGGATGAACATTTAGGTCATGTTCGTCCTCCCTAGGCTTATTCTTGTCCAATTAAGGTTTTTAACCAATCTTGTGCATCCAATAGGTGTGTTTGTGTCATTGGATGAACATTTAGGTCATTTTCGTCCTCCCTAGGTTTATTCTTTTCCAATTAGGGTTTTTAACCAATCATGTGCATCATATAAGTTCAATTGTGTCATTGGATGAACATTTAGGTCATTTTCGTCCTCCCTAGGCTTATTCTTGTCCAATTAGGGTTTTTAACCAATCTTGGGCATCCAATAAGTTCATTTGTGTCATTGGATTAACATTTATGTCATTTTCGTCCTCCCTAGGCTTATTCTTGTCCAATTAGGGTTTCTAACCAATCTTGTGCATCAAATAGGTGTGTTTAGTCATTTGATGAACATTTAGGTTATTTTCGTCCTCCCTAGGCTTATTCTTGTCCAATTAGGGTTTTTAACCAATCTTGTGCATCCAATAAGTTAATTTGTGTCATTGGATTAACATTTAGGTCATTTTCGTCCTCCCTAGGCTTATTCTTGTCCAATTAGGGTTTTTAACCAATCTTGTGCATCCAATAGGTTTGTTTGTGTCATTGGATGATCAATTAGGTCATTTTCGTCCTCCCTAGGCTTATTCTTGTCCAATTAGGGTTTTTATCCAATCTTGTGCATCCAATAACTTTGTTTGTGTCATTGAATTAATATTTAGGTCATTTTCGTCCTCCCTAGGCATATTCTTGTCCAATTAGGGTTTTTAACCAATCTTGTGCATCCAATAGGTGTGTTTGTGTCATTGGATGATCAATTAGGTCATTTTCGTCCTCCCTAGGCTTATTCTTGTCCAATTAGGGTTTTAAAGAATCTTGTGCATCCAATAGGTGTGTTTGTGTCATTTGATGATCAATTAGGTCATTTTCGTCCTCCCTAGGCTTATTCTTGTCCAATTAGGGTTTTTAACCAATCTTGTGCATCCAATAGGTGTGTTTGTGTCATTGGATGATCAATTAGGTCATTTTCGTCCTCCCTAGGCTTATTCTTGTCCAATTAGGGTTTTTAACCAATCTTGTGCATCCGATAAGTTTGTTTGTGTCATTGGATCATCAATTAGGTCATTTTCGTCCTCCCTAGAATTTTTCTTGTCCAATTAGGGTTTTTAACCAATCATGTGCATCCAATAAGTTGAGTTGTGTCATCGGATTAACATTTAGGTCATTTTCGTTCTCCCTAGGCTTATTCTTGTCCAATTAGGGTTTTTAACCAATCATGTGCATCCAATAAGTTCATTTGTGTTATTGGATTAACATTTAGGTCATATTCGTCCTCCTTAATCATATTCTTGTCCAATTAGGGTTTTTAACCAATCTTGTGCATCCAATAGGTGTGTTTGTGTCATTGGATGATCAATTAGGTCATTTTCGTCCTCCCTAGGCATATTCTTGTCCAATTAGGGTTTTTAACCAATCTTGTGCATCCAATAGGTGTGTTTGTGTCATTGGATGATCAATTAGGTCATTTTCGTCCTCCCTAGGCTTATTCTTGTCCAACTAGGGTTTTAAACCAATCTTGTGCATCCAATAAGTTCATTTGTGTCATTGGATGATCAATTAGGTCATTTTCGTCCTCCCTAGGCATATTCTTGTCCAACTAGGGTTTTTAACCAATCTTGTGCATCCAATAGGTGTGTTTGTGTCATTAGATGATTAATTAGGTCATTTTCGTCCTCCCTAGGCTTATTCTTGTCCAATTAGGGTTTTTAACCAATCTTGTGCATCCAATAGGTGTGTTTGTGTCATTGGATGATCAATTAGGTCATTTTCGTCCTCCCTAGGCTTATTCTTGTCCAATTATGGTTTTTAACCAATCTTGTACATCCAATAGGTGTGTTTGTGTCATTGGATTATCAATTAGGTCATTTTCGTCCTCCCTAGGCATATTCTTGTCCAATTAGGGTTTTTAACCAATCTTGTGCATCCAATAGGTGTGTTTGTGTCATTGGATGATCAATTAGGTCATTTTCGTCCTCCCTAGGCTTATTCTTGTCCAATTAGGGTTTTTAACCAATCTTGTGCATCCAATAAGTTCATTTGCGTCATTGGATTAACATTTAGGTCATTTTCGTCCTCCCTAGGCTTATTCTTGTCCAATTAGGGTTTCTAACCAATCTTGTGCATCCAATAGGTGTGTTTGTGACATTGGATGAACATTTAGGTCTTTTTCGTCCTCCCTAGGCTTATTCTTGTCCCATTAGGGTTTTTAACAAATCTTGTGCATCCAATAAGTTCAATTGTGTCATTGGATGAACATTTAGGTCATTTTCGTCCTCCCAAGGCTTATTCTTGTCCAATTAGGGTTTCTAACCAATCTTGTGCATCCAATAGGTGTGTTTGTGTCATTTGATGAACATTTAGGTCATTTTCGTCCTCCCTATGCTTATTCTTGTCCAATTAGGGTTTTTAACCAATCTTGTGCATCCAATAGGTGTGTTTGTGTCATTGGATGAACATTTAGGTCATTTTCGTCCTCCCTAGGCTTATTCTTGTCCAATTAGGGTTTTTAACCAATCTTGTGCATCCAATAAGTTCATTTGTGTCATTGGGTGAACATTTAGGTCGTTTTCGTCCTCCCTAGGCTTATTCATGTCCAATTAGGGTTTCTAACCAATCTTGTGCATCCAATATGTTCATTTGTGTCATTGGATGAACATTTAGGTCATTTTCGTCCTCCCTATGCTTATTCTTGTCCAATTAGGGTTTTTAACCAATCTTGTGCATCCAATAGGTGTGTTTGTGTCATTGGATGAACATTTAGGTCATTTTCGTCCTCCCTAGGCTTATTCTTGTCCAATTAGGGTTTTTAACCAATCTTGTGCATCCAATAAGTTCATTTGTGTCATTGGATGAACATTTAGGTCATTTTCGTCCACCCTAGTCTTATTCTTGTCCAATTAGGGTTTTAAGCAATCTTGTGCATCCAATAAGTTCATTTGTGTCATTGGATGAACATTTAGGTCATTTTCGTCCTCCCTAGTCTTATTCTTGTCCAATTAGGGTGTTAAGCAATCTTGTGCATCCAATAAGTTCATTTGTGTCATTGGATTAACATTTAGGTCATTTTCGTCCTTCCTAGGCTTATTCTTGTCCAATTAGGGTTTCTAACCAATCTTGTGCATCCAATAGGTGTGTTTGTGTCATTGGATGAACATTTAGGTCATTTTCGTCCTCCCTAGGCTTATTCTTGTCCAATTAGGGTTTTTAACCAATCTTGTGCATCCAATAAGTTCATTTGTGTCATTGGATGAATAGTTAGGTCATTTTCGTCCTCCCTATGCTTATTCTTGTCAAATTAGGGTTTCTAACCAATCTTGTGCATCCAATAGGTGTGTTTGTGTCATTGGATGAACATTTAGGTTATTTTCGTCCTCCCTAGTCTTATTCTTGTCCAATTAGGGTTTTAAGTAATCTTGTGCATCCAATAAGTTTATTTGTGTCATTGGATGAATAGTTAGGTCATTTTCGTCCTCCCTAGGCTTATTCTTGTCAAATTAGGGTTTCTAACCAATCGTGTGCATCCAATTGGTGTGTTTGTGTCATTGGATGAACATTTAGGTCATTTTCGTCCTCCCTAGGCTTATTCTTGTCCAATTAGGGTTTTTAACCAATCTTGTGCATCCAATAGGTGTGTTTGTGTCATTGGATGAACATTTAGGTCATTTTCGTCCTCCCTAGGCTTATTCTTGTCCAATTAGGGTTTTTAACCAATCTTGTGCATCCAATAAGTTCATTTGTGTCATTGGATTAACATTTAGGTCATTTTCGTCCTCCCAAGTCTTATTCTTGTCCAATTAGGGTTTTAAGCAATCTTGTGCATCCAATAACTTCATTTGTGTCATTGGATGAATATTTAGGTCATTTTCGTCCTCCCTAGGCTTATTCTTGTCCAATTAGGGTTTCTAACCAATCTTGTGCTTCCAATAGGTGTGTTTGTGTCATTAGATGAACATTTAGGTCATTTTCGTCCTCCCTATGCTTATTCTTGTCCAATTAGGGTTTTTAACCAATCTTGTGCATCCAATAGGTGTGTTTGTGTCATTGGATGAACATTTAGGTCATTTTCGTCCTCCCTAGGCTTATTCTTGTCCAATTAGGGTTTTTAACCAATCTTGTGCATCCAATAAGTTCATTTGTGTCATTGGATTAACATTTAGGTCATTTTCGTCCTCCCTAGGCTTATTCTTGTCCAATTAGGGTTTCTAACCTATCTTGTGCATCCAATAGGTGTGTTTGTGTCATTGGATTAACATTTAGGTCATTTTCGTCCTCCCTAGGCTTATTCTTGTCCAATTAGGGTTTTTAACCAATCTTGTGCATCCAATAAGTTCATTTGTGTCATTGGATTAACATTTAGGTCATTTTCGTCCTCCCTAGGCTTAGTCTTGTCCAATTAGGGTTTCTAACCAATCTTGTGCATCCAAGAGGTGTTTTTGTGTCATTGGATGAACATGTAGGTCATTTTCGTCCTCCCTATGCTTATTCTTGTCCAATTAGGGTTTTTAACCAATCTTGTGCATCTAATAAGTTCAATTGTGTCATTGGATGAACATTTAGGTCATTTTCGTCACCCCTAGGCTTATTCTTGTCCAATTAGGGTTTTTAACCAATCTTGTGCATCCAATAAGTTCATTTGTGTCATTGGATTAACATTTATGTCATTTTCGTCCTCCCTAGGCTTATTCTTGTCCAATTAGGGTTTCTAACCAATCTTGTGCATCCAATAGGTGTGTTTGTGACATTGGATGAACATTTAGGTCATTTTCGTCCTCCCTAACCTTATTCTTGTCCCATTAGGGTTTTTAACTAATCTTGTGCATCCAATAAGTTCAATGGTGTCATTGGATGAACATTTAGGTCATTTTCGTCCTCCCTAGGCTTATTCTTGTCCAATTAGGGTTTTTAACCAATCTTGTGCGTCCAATATGTTCATTTGTGTCATTGGATGAATATTTAGGTCATTTTCGTCCTCCCAAGGCTTATTCTTGTCCAACTAGGGTTTCTATACAATCTTGTGCATCCAATAGGTGTGTTTGTGTCATTGGATGAACATTTAGGTCATTTTCGTCCTCCCTAGGCTTATTCTTGTCCAATTAGGGTTTTTAACCAATCTTGTGCATCCAATAGGTGTGTTTGTGGCATTGGATGAACATTTAGGTCATTTTCGCCCTCCCTAGGCTTATTCTTGTCCAATTAGGGTTTTTAACCAATCTTGTGCATCCAATAAGTTCATTTGTGTCATCGGATTAACATTTAAGTCATTTTCATCCTCTCTAGGCTTATTCTTTCCAATTAGGGTTTCTAACGAATCTTGTGCATCCAATAGGTGAGTTTGTGTCATTGGATGAACATTTAGGTCATTTTCGTCCTCCCATGGCTTATTCTTGTCCAATTAGGGTTTTTAACCAAAGTTGTGCATCCAATAGGTGTGTTTGTGTCATTGGATGAACATTTAGGTCATTTTCTTCCTCCCTAGGCTTATTCTTGTCCAATTAGGGTTTTTAACCAATCTTGTGCATCCAATAGGTGTGTTTGTGTCATTGGATGAACATTTAGGTCATTTTCGTCCTCCCTAGGCTTATTCTTGTCCAATTAGGGTTTTTAACCAATCTTGTGCATCCAATAGGTGTGTTTGTGTCATTGGATGAACATTTAGGTCATTTTCGTCCTCCCTAGCTTATTCTTGTCCAATTAGGGTTTTTAACCAATCTTGTGCATCCAATAGGTGTGTTTGTGTCATTTGATGAACATTTAGGTCATTTTCATACTCCCAAGGCTTATTCTTGTCCAATTAGGGTTTTAAGCAATCTTGTGCATCCAATAAGTTCATTTGTGTCATTGGATTAAGATTTAAGTCATTTTCGTCCTCCCTAGGCTTTTTCATGTCCAGTTAGGGTTTTTAACCAATCTTGTGCATCCAATAGGTGTGTTTGTCTCATTAGATGAACATTTAGGTCATTTTCGTCTTCCATAGGCTTATTCTTGTCCAATTAGGGTTTTTAACCAATCTTGTGCATCCAATAGGTGTGTTTGTGTCATTGGATGAACATTTTGGTCATTTTCGTCCTCCCTAGCTTATTCTTGTCCAATTAGGGTTTTTAACCAATCTTGTGCATCCAATAGGTGTGTTTGTGTCATTTGATGAACATTTAGGTCATTTTCGTACTCCCAAGGCTTATTCTTGTCCAATTAGGGTTTTAAGCAATCTTGTGCATCCAATAAGTTCATTTGTGTCATTGGATTAAGATTTAAGTCATTTTCGTCCTCCCTAGGCTTTTTCATGTCCAGTTAGGGTTTTTAACCAATCTTGTGCATCCAATAGGTGTGTTTGTGTCATTAGATGAACATTTAGGTCATTTTCGTCCTCCATAGGCTTATTCTTGTCCAATTAGGGTTTTTAACCAATCTTGTGCATCCAATAGGTGTGTTTGTGTCATTGGATGAACATTTAGGTCATTTTCGTCCTCCCTAGGCTTATTCTTGTCCAATTAGGGTTTTTAACCAATCTTGTGCATCCAATAAGTTCATTTGTGTCATTGGATTAACATTTATGTCATTTTCGTCCTCCCTAGGCTTATTGTTGTCCAATTATGGTTTCTAACCAATCTTGTGCATCCAATAGGTGTGTTTGTGACATTGGATGAACATTTAGGTCATTTTCGTCCTCCCTAACCTTATTCTTGTCCCATTAGGGTTTTTAACCAATCTTGTGCATCCAATAAGTTCAATTGTGTCATTGGATGAACATTTAGGTCATTTTCGTCCTCCCAAGGCTTATTCTTGTCCAATTAGGGTTTTTAACCAATCTTGTGCATCCAATATGTTCATTTGTGTCATTGGATGAACATTTAGGTCATTTTCGTCCACCCTAGGCTTTTTCTTGTCCAATTAGGGTTTCTAAACTATCTTGTGCATCCAATAGGTGTGTTTGTGTCATTGGATGAACATTTAGGTCATTTCCGTCCTCCCTAGGCTTATTCTTGTCCAATTTGGGTTTTTAACCAATCTTGTGCATCCAATAAGTTCATTTGTGTCATTGGATTAACATTTAGGTCATTTTCATCCTCCCTAGGCTTATTCTTGTCCAATTAGGGTTTCTAACCAATCTTGTGCATCCAATAGGTGCGTTTGTGTCATTGGATGAACATTTAGGTCATTTTCGTCCTCTCTAGGCTTATTCTTGTCCAATTAGGGTTTCTAACCAATCTTGTGCATCCAATAGGTGTGTTTGTGTCATTGGATGAACATTTAGGTCATTTTCGTCCTCCCTATGCTTATTCTTATCCAATTAGGATTTTTAACCAATCTTGTGCATCCAATAGGTGTGTTTGTGTCATTGGATGAACATTTAGGTCATTTTCGTCCTCCTTAGGCTTATTCTTGTCCAATTTGGGTTTTTAACCAATCTTGTGCATCCAATAGGTGTGTTTAGTCATTTGATGAACATTTAGGTTATTTTCATCCGCCCTAGGCTTATTCTTGTCCAATTAGGGTTTTTAACAAATCTTGTGCATCCAATAAGTTTATTTGTGTCATTGGATTAACATTTAGGACATTTTCGTCCTCCCTAGGCTTATTCTTGCCCAATTAGGGTTTCTAACCAATCTTGTGCATCCAATAGGTGTGTTTGTGTCATTGGATGAACATTTAGGTCATTTTCGTCCTCCCTAGGCTTATTATTGTCCAACTAGGGTTTTTAACCAATCTTGTGCATCCAATAGGTGTGTTTGTGTCATTGGATGAACATTTAGGTCATTTTCGTCCTCCCTAGGCTTATTCTTGTCCAATTAGGGTTTTTAACCAATCTTGTGCATCCAATAGGTGTGTTTGTGTCATTGGATCAACATTTAGGTCATTTTCGTCCTCCCTAGGCTTATTCTTGTCCAATTAGGGTTTTTAACCAATCTTGTGCATCCAATAAGTTCATTTGTGTCATTGGATTAACATTTAGGTCATTTTCGTCCTCCCTAGGCTTATTCTTGTCCAATTAGGGTTTCTAACCAATCTTGTGCATCCAATAGGTGTGTTTGTGTCATTGGATTAACATTTATGTCATTTTCGTCCTTCCTAGGCTTATTCTTGTCCAATTAGGATTTTTAACCAATCTTGTGCATCCAATAAGTTCATTTGTGTCATTGGATGAACATTTAGGTCATTTTCGTCCTCCCTAGGCTTATTCTTGTCCAATTAGGGTTTCTAACCAATCTTGTGCATCCAATAGGTGTGTTTGTGTCATTGGATGAACATTTAGGTCATTTTCGTCCTCCCTAGGCTTATTCTTGTCCAATTAGGGTTTCTAACCAATCTTGTGCATCCAATAGGTGTGTTTGTGTCATTGGATGAACATTTAGGTCATTTTCGTCCTCCCTAATCTTATTCTTGTCCAATTAGGGTTTTTAACCAATCTTGTGCATCCAATAGGTGTGTTTGTGTCATTGGATGAACATTTAAGTCATTTTCATCCTCCCTATGCTTATTCTCGTCCAATTATGGTTTTTAACCAATCTTGTGCCTCCAATAAGTTCATATGTGTCATTGGATGTACATTTAGGTCATTTTCATCCTCCCTAGGCTTATTCTTGTCCAATTAGGGTTTTTAAGCTATCTTGTGCATCCAATAAGTTCATTTGTGTCATTGGATGAACATTTAGGTCATTTTCGTCCTCCCTAGGCTTATTCTTGTCCAGTTAAGGTTTTTAACCAATCTTGTGCATCCAATAGGCGTGTTTGTGTCATTGGATGAACATTTAAGTCCTTTTCATCCTCCCTAGACTTATTCTTGTCCAATTTTGGTTTCTAACGAATCTTGTGCATCCAATAGGTGTATTTGTTTCATTGGATGAACATTTAGGTAATTTTCGTCCTCCCTAGGCTTATTCTTGTCCAATTAGGGTTTTTAACCAATCTTGTGCATTCAATATGTGTGTTTGTATCATTTGATGAACATTTAGGTCATTTTCGTCCTCCCTAGACTTGTTTTTGTCCAATTAGGGTTTTAAGCAATCTTGTGCATTTAATAGGTGTGTTTGTGTCATTGGATGATCATTTAGGTCATTTTCGTCCTCCCTAGGCTTATTCTTGTCCAAATAGGGTTTTTAACCAATCTTGTGCATCCAATAGGTGTGTTTGTGTCATTGGATGAACATTTAGGTCATTTTCGTCCTCCCTAGGCTTATTCTTGTCCAATTAGGGTTTTTAACCAATCTTGTGCATCCAATAAGTTCATTTGTGTCATTGGATTAACATTTAGGTCATTTTCGTCCTCCCTAGGCTTATTCTTGTAGAATTAGGGTTTTTAACCAATCTTGTGCATCCAATAAGTTCATTTGTGTCATTGGATGAACATTTAGGTCATTTTCGTCCACCCTAGCCTTATTCTTGTCCAATTAGGGTTTTTAAGCAATCTTGTGCGTCCACTAAGTTCATTTGTGTCATTGGATGAACATTTAGGTCATTTTCATCCTCCCTAAGCTTATTCTTCTCCAATTAGGGTTTTTAACCAATCTTGTGCATCCAATAGATGTGTTTGTGTCATTGGATGAACATTTAGGTCATTTTCGTCCTCCCTAGGCTTATTCTTGTCCAATTAGGGTTTTTAACCAATCTTGTGCATCCAATATGTTCATTTGTGTCATTGGATGAACATTTAGGTCATTTTCGTCCTCCCTAGGCTTATTCTTGTCCAATTAGGGTTTTTAACCAATCTTGTGCATCCAATATGTTCATTTGTGTCATTGGATGAACATTTAGGTCATTTTCGTCCTCCCTAGGCTTATTATTGTCCAATTAGGGTTTCTAAACAATCTTGTGCATCCAATAGGTGTGTTTGTGTCATTGGATGAACATTTAGGTCATTTTCGTCCTCCCTAAGCTTATTCTTGTCCAATTAGGGTTTGTAAACAATCTTGTGCATTCAATAGGTGTGTTTGTGTCATTAGATGAACATTTAGGTCATTTTCGTCCTCCCTATGCTTATTCTTGTCCAATTAGGGTTTCTAAACAATCTTGTGCATCCAATAGGTGTGTTTGTGTCATTGGATGAACATTTAGGTCATTTTCGTCCTCCCTAAGCTTATTCTTGTGCAATTAGGGTTTCTAAACAATCTTGTGCATTCAATAGGTGTGTTTGTGTCATTCGATGAACATTTAGGTCATTTTCGTCCTTCCTAGGCTTATTCTTGTCCAATTAGGGTTTCTAACCAATCTTGTGCATCCAATAGGTGTGTTTGTGTCATTGGATGAACATTTACGTCATTTTCGTCCTCCCTAGGCTTATTCTTGTCCAATTAGGGTTTTTAACCAATCTTGTGCATCCAATATGTTCATTTGTGTCATTGGATGAACATTTAGGTCATTTTCGTCCTCCCTAGGCTTATTCTTGTCCAATTAGGGTTTTTAACCAATCTTGTGCATCCAATAAGTGCATTTGTGTCATTGGATGAACATTTAGGTCATTTTTGTCCTCCCTAGGCTTATTCTTGTCCAATTAGGGTTTTTAACCAATCTTGTGCATCCAATAGGTGTGTTTGTGTCATTGGATGAACATTTAGGTCATTTTCGTCCTCCCTAGGCTTATTCTTGTCCAATTAGGGTTTCTAACCAATCTTGTGCATCCAATAGGTGTATTTGTGTCATTGGATGAACATTTAGGTCATTTTCGTCCTCCCTAGGCTTATTCTTGTCCAATTAGGGTTTCTTACGAATCTTGTGCATCCAATAGGTGTATTTGTGTCATTGGACGGACATTTAGGTCATTTTCGTCCTCCCTAGGCTTATTCTTGTCCAATTAGGGTTTTTAAGCAATCTTGTGCATCCAATAAGTTCATTTGTGTCATTGGATGAACATTTAGGTCATTTTCGTCCTCCCTAGGCTTATTCTTGTCCAATTAGGGTTTTTAAGCAATCTTGCGCATCCAATAAGTTCATTTGTGTCATTGGATAAACATTTAGGTCATTTTCGTCCTCCCAAGGCTTATTCTTGTCCAATTAGGGTTTTTAACCAATCTTGTGCATCCAATAGGTGTGTTTGTGTCATTGGATGAACATTTAGGTCATTTTCGTCCTCCCTAGGCTTATTCTTGTCCAATTAGGGTTTCTAACCAATCTTGTGCATCCAATAGGTGTGTTTGTGTCATTGGATGAACATTTAGGTCATTTTCGTCTTCCCTAGGCTTATTCTTGTCCAATTAGGGTTTCTAACCAATCTTGTGCATCCAATAGGTGTGTTTGTGTCATTGGATGAACATTTAGGTCGTTTTCGTCCTCTCTAGGCTTATTCTTGTCCAATTAGGGTTTTTAAGCAATCTTGTGCATCCAATAAGTTCATTTGTGTCATTGGATGAACATTTAGGTCATTTTCGTCCTCCCTAGGCTTATTCTTGTCTAATTAGGGTTTTTAAGCAATCTTGTGCATCCAATAAGTTCATTTGTGTTATTGAATGAACATTTAGGTCATTTTCGTCCTCCCTAGGCTTATTCTTGTCCAATTAGGGTTTCTAACCAATCTTGTGCATCCAATAGGTGTATTTGTGTCATTGGATGAAAATTTAGGTTATTTTCGTCCTCCCTAGGCTTATTCTTGTCCAATTACGGTTTTTAACCAATCTTGTGCATCCAATAGGTGTGTTTATGTCATTGGATGAAAATTTAGGTTATTTTCGTCCTCCCTAGGCTTATTCTTGTCCAATTAGGGTTTTTAACCAATCTTGTGCATCCAATAGGTGTGTTTGTGTCATTGGATGAACATTTAGGTCATTTTCGTCCTCCCTAGGCTTATTCTTGTCCAATTAGGGTTTCTAACCAATCTTGTGCATCCAATAGGTGTGTTTGTGTCATTAGATGAATATTTAGGTCATTTTCGTCCTCCCTAGGCTTATTCTTGTCCAATTAGGGTTTCTAACCAACCTTGTGCATCCAATAGGTGTGTTTGTGTCATTGGATGAACATTTGGGTTATTTTCGTCCTCCCTAGGCTTATTCTTGTCCAATTAGGGTTTTTAACCAATCTTGTGCATCCAATAAGTTCATTTGTGTCATTGGATTAACAATTAGGTCATTTTCGTCCTCCCTAGGCTTATTCTTGTCCAATTAGGGTTTTTAACCAATCTTGTGCATCCAATAAGTTCATTTGTGTCATTGGATGATCAATTAGGTCATTTTCGTCCTCCCTAGGCATATTCTTGTCCATCTAGGGTTTTAAACCAATCTTGTGCATCTAATAGGTGTGTTTGTGTCATTGGATGATCAATTAGGTCATTTTCGTCCTCCCTAGGCTTATTCTTGTCCAATTAGGGTTTTTAACCAATCTTGTGCATCCAATAGGCGTGTTTGTGTCATTGGATGATCAATTAGGTCATTTTCGTCCTCCCTAGGCTTATTCTTGTCCAATTAGGGTTTTTAACCAATCTTGTGCATCCAATAAGTTGAGTTGTGTCATTGGATTAGCATTTAGGTCATTTTCGTCCTCCCTAGGCTTATTCTAGTCCAATTAGGGTTTTTAACCAATCTTGTGCATCCAATAGGTGTGTTTGTGTCATTGGATGATCAATTAGGTCATTTTCGTCCTCCCTAGGCTTATTCTTGTCCAATTAGGGTTTTTAACCAATCTTGTGCATCCAATAGGTGTGTGTGTCATTGGATGATCAATTAGCTCATTTTCGTCATCCCTAGGCTTATTCTTTTCCAATTAGGGTTTTTAACCAATCTTGTGCATCCAATAAGTTGAGTTGTGTCATTGGATTAACATTTAGGTCATTTTCGTCCTCCCTAGGCTTATTCTTGTCCAATTAGGGTTTTTAACCAATCTTGTGCATCCAATATGTTCATTTGTGTCATTGGATGAACATTTAGGTCATTTTCGTCCTCCCTAGGCTTATTCTTGTCCAATTAGGGTTTTTAACCAACCTTGTGCATCCAATAAGTTCATTTGTGTCATTGGTTGAACATTTAGGTCATTTTCGTCCTCCCTAGGCTTATTCTTGTCCAATTAGGGTTTTTAACCAACCTTGTGCATCCAATAGGTGTGTTTGTGTCATTGGTGGAACATTTAGGTCATTTTCGTCCTCCCTAGTCTTATTCTTGTCCAATTAGGGTTTTTATGCAATCTTGTGCATCCAATAGGTGTGTTTGTGTCATTGGACGAACATTTAGGTCATTTTCGTCATCCCTCGGCTTATTCTTGTCCAATTAGGGTTTTTATGCAATCTTGTGCATCCAATAGGTGTGTTTGTGTCATTGGATGAACATTTAGGTCATTTTTTTCCTCCCTAGGCTTATTCTTGTCCAATTAGGGTTTTTAACCAATCTTGTGCATCCAATATGTTCATTTGTGTCATTGGATGAACATTTAGGTCATTTTCGTCCTCCCTAGGCTTATTCTTGTCCAATTAGGGTTTTTAACCAATCTTGTGCATCCAATAAGTTCATTTGTGTCATTGGATGAACATTTAGGTCATTTTCGTCCTCCCTAGGCTTATTCTTGTCCAATTAGGGTTTTTAACCAATCTTGTGCATCCAATAAGTTCTTTTGTGTCATTGGGTGAACATTTAGGTCATTTTCGTCCTCCCTAGGCTTATTCTTGTCCAATTAGGGTTTCTAACCAATCTTGTGCATCCAATAGGTGTGTTTGTGTCATTGGATGAACATTTAGGTCATTTTCGTCCTCCCTAGGCTTATTCTTGTCCCATTAGGGTTTTTAACCAATCTTGTGCATCCCATAAGTTCAATTGTGTCATTGGATGAACATTTAGGTCATTTTCGTCCTCCCTAGGCTTATTCTTGTCCAATTAGGGTTTTTAACCAATCTTGTGCATCCAATATGTTCATTTGTGTCATTGGATGAACATTTAGGTCATTTTCGTCCTCCCTAGGCTTATTCTTGTCCAATTAGGGTTTTTAACCAATCATGTGCATCCAATAAGTTCATTTGTTTCATTGGATGAACACTTAGGTCATTTTCGTCCACCCTAGGCTTATTCTTGTCCAATTAGGGTTTTTAACCAATCTTATGCATCCAATAAGTTCATTTGTGTCATTGGATGAACATTTAGGTCATTTTCGTCCTCCCTAGGCTTATTCTTGTCCAATTAGGGTTTTTAACCAATCTTGTGCATCCAATAAGTTCATTTGCGTCATTGGATGAACATTTAGGTCATTTTCTAACCTATCTTGTGTATCCAATAGGTGTGTTTGTGTCATTGGATGAACATTTAGGTCATTTTCGTCTTCCCAATGCTTATTCTTGTCCAATTAGGGTTTTTAACCAATCTTGTGCATCCAATAGGTGTGTTTGTGTTATTAGATGAACATTTAGTTCATTTTCGTCCTCCCTAGGCTTATTCTTGTCCCATTAGGATTTTTAACAAATCTTGTGCATCCAATAAGTTCAATTGTGTCATTGGATGAACATTTAGGTCATTTTCGTCCTCCCTAGGCTTATTCTTGTCCAATTAGGGTTTTTAACCAATCTTGTGCATCCAATATGTTCATTTGTGTCATTGGATGAACATTTAGGTCATTTTCATCCTCCCTAGGCTTATTCTTGTCCAATTAGGGTTTCTAAACAATCTTGTGCATCCAATAGGTGTGTTTGTGTCATTGGATGAACATTTAGGTCATTTTCTTCCTCCCTATGCATATTCTTGTACAATTAGGGTTTTTAACCAATCTTGTGCATCCAATAGGTGTGTTTGTGTCATTGGATGAACATTTAGGTCATTTTCGTCCTCCCTAGGCTTATTCTTGTCCAATTAGGGGTTTTAACCAATCTTGTGCATCCAATAAGTTCATTTGTGTCATTGGGTGAACATTTAGGTAATTTTCGTCCTCCCAAGGCTTATTCTTGTCCAATTAGGGTTTCTAAACAATCATGTGCATCCAATAGGTATGTTTGTGTCATTGGATGAACATTTAGGTCATTTTCGTCCTCCCTAGGCTTATTCTTGTCCAATTAGGGTTTTTAACCAATCTTGTGCATCCAATAAGTTCATTTCTGTCATTGGGAGAACATTTAGGTCATTTTCGTCCTCCCTAGGCTTATTCTTGTCCAATTAGGGTTTCTAACCAATCTTGTGCATCCAATAGGTGTGTTTAGTCATTTGATGAACATTTAGGTCATTTTCGTCCTCCCTAGGCTTATTCTTGTCCAATTAGGGTTTCTAACAAATCTTGTGCATCCAATAAGTTCATTTGTGTCATTGGATTAACATTTAGGTCATTTTCGTCCTCCCTAGGCTTATTCTTGTCCAATTAGGGTTTTTAACCAATCTTGTGCATCCAATATGTTCATTTGTGTCATTGGATGAACATTTAGGTCATTTTCGTCCTCCCTAGGCTTATTCTTGTCCAATTAGGGTTTTTAACCAATCTTGTGCATCCAATAAGTTCATTTGTGTCATTGGATGAAAATTTAGGTCATTTTCGTCCTCCCAAGTCTTATTCTTGTCCAATTAGGGTTTTAAGCAATCTTGTGCATCCAATATGTGTGTTTGTGTCATTGGATGAACATTTAGGTCATTTTCGTCCTCCCTAGTCTTATTCTTGTCCAATTAGGGTTTTTATGCAATCTTGTGCATCAAATAGGTGTGTTTGTGTCATTCGACGAACATTTAGGTCTTTTTCGCCCTCCCTAGGCTTATTCTTGTCCAATTAGGGTTTTTAACCAATCTTGTGCATCCAATAAGTTCATTTGTGTCATTGGATGAACATTTAGGTCATTTTCGTCCTCCCTAGGCTTATTCTTGTCCAATTAGGGTTTTTAACCAATCTTGTGCATCCAATAAGTTGATTTGTGTCATTGGATGAACATTTAGGTCATTTTCGTCCTCCCTAGGCTTATTCTTGTCCAATAAGGGTTTTTAACCAATCTTGTGCATCCAATAGGTGTGTTTGTGTCATTGGGTGAACATTTAGGTCATTTTCTTCCTCCCTAGGGTTATTCTTGTCCAATTAGGGTTTCTAACCAATCTTGTGCATCCAATAGGTGTGTTTAGTCATTTGATGAACATTTACGTCATTTTCGTCATCCCTAGGCTTATTCTTGTCCAACTAGGGTTTTTAACCAATCTTGTGCGTCCAATAAGTTCATTTGTGTCATTGGATTAACGTTTAGGTCATTTTCGTCCTCCCTAGGCTTATTCTTGTCCAATTAGGGTTTCTAACCAATCTTGTGCATCCAATAGGTGTGTTTGTGTCATTGGATGAACATTTAGGTCATTTTCGTCCTCCCTAGGCTTATTCTTTTCCAATTAGGGTTTTTAACCAATCTTGTGCATCCAATAAGTTCAATTGTGTCATTGGATGAACATTTAGGTAATTTTCGTCCTCCCTAGGCTTATTCTTGTCCAATTAGGGTTTTTAACCAATCTTGTGCATCCAATAAGTTCATTTGTGTCATTGGATTAACATTTATGTCATTTTCGTCCTCCCTAGGCTTATTCTTGTCCAATTAGGGTTTCTAACCAATCTTGTGCATCCAATAGGTGTGTTTGAGACATTGGATGAACATTTTGGTCATTTTCATCCTCCCTAACCTTATTCTTGTCCCATTAGGGTTTTTAACCAATCTTGTGCATCCAATAAGTTCAATTGTGTCATTGGATGAACATTTAGGTCATTTTCGTCCTCCCTAGGCTTATTCTTGTCCAATTAGGGTTTTTAACCAATCTTGTGCATCCAATATGTTCATTTGTGTCATTGGATGAACATTTAGGTCATTTTCGTCCTCCCTAGGCTTATTCTTGTCCAATTAGGGTTTCTAAACAATCTTGTGCATCCAATAGGTGTGTTTGTGTCATTGGATGGACATTTAGGTCATTTTCGTCCTCCCTAGGCTTATTCTTGTCCAATTAGGGTTTTTAACCAATCTTGTGCATCCAATAAGTTCATTTGTGTCATTAGATTAACATTAAGGTCATTTTCGTCCTCCCTAGGCTTATTCTTGTCCAATTAGGGTTTTTAACCAATCTTGTGCATCCAATAGGTGTGTTTGTGTCATTGGATGAACATTTAGGTCATTTTCGTCCTCCCTAGGCTTATTCTTGTCCAATTAGGGTTTCTAACCAATCTTGTGCATCCAATAGGTGTGTTTGTGTCATTGGATGAACATTTAGGTCATTTTCATCCTCCCTATGCTTATTCTTATCCAATTAGGATTTTTAACCAATCTTGTGCATCCAATAGATGTGTTTGTGTCATTGGATGAACATTTAGGTCATTTTCGTCCTCCCTAGGCTTATTCTTGTCCAATTAGGGTTTTTAACCAATCTTGTGCATCCAATAGGTGTGTTTGTGTCATTAGATGAACATTTAGGTCATTTTCGTCCTCCCTAGGCTTATTCTTGTCCTATTAGGGTTTTTAACCAATCATGTGCATCCAATAAGTTCATTTGTGTCATTGGGTGAACATTTAGGTCATTTTCGTCCTCCCTAGGCTTATTCTTGTCCAATTAGGGTTTCTAACCAATCTTGTGCATCCAATAGGTGTGTTTAGTCATTTGATGAACATTTAGGTTATTTTCGTCCTCCCTAGGCTTATTCTTGTCCTATTAGGGTTTTTAACCAATCGTGTGCATCCAATAAGTTCATTTGTGTCATTGGATTAACATTTAGGTCATTTTCGTCCTCCCTATGCTTATTCTTGTCCAATTAGGGTTTCTAACCAATCTTGTGCATCCAATAGGTGTGTTTGTGTCATTGGATGAACATTTAGGTCATTTTCGTCCTCCCTAGGCTTATTCTTTTCCAATTAGGGTTTTTAACCAATCTTGTGCATCCAATAAGTTCATTTGTGTCATTGGATGAATATTTAGGTCATTTTCGTCCTCCCTAGGCTTATTCTTGTCAAATTAGGGTTTCTAACCAATCGTGTGCATCCAATAGGTGTGTTTGTGTCATTGGATGAACATTTAGGTCATTTTCGTCCTCCCTAGGCTTATTCTTGTCCAATTAGGGTTGTTAACCAATCTTGTGCATCCAATAGGTGTGTTTGTGTCATTGGATGAACATTTAGGTCATTTTCGTCCTCCCTAAGCTTATTCTTGTCTAATTAGGGTTTTTAAGCAATCTTGTGCATCCAATAAGTTCATTTGTGTTATTGGATGAACATTTAGGTCATTTTCATCCTCCCTAGGCTTATTCTTGTCCAATTAGGGTTTCTAACCATTCTTGTGCATCCAATAGGTGTATTTGTGTCATTGGATGAACATTTAGGTCATTTTCGTCCTCCCTAGGCTTATTCTTGTCCAATTAGGGTTTCTAACCAATCTTGTGCATCCAATAGGTGTGTTTGTGTCATTGGATGAACATTTAGGTCATTTTCGTCCTCCCTAGGCTTATTCTTGTCCAATTAGGGTTTTTAACCAATCTTGTGCATCCTATAACTTCATTTGTGTCATTGGATAAACATTTAGGTCATTTTCGTCCACCCTAGGCTTATTCTTGTCCAATTAGGGTTTTTAACCAATCTTGTGCATCCAATAGGTGTGTTTGTGTCATTGGATGAACATTTAGGTCATTTTCGTCCTCCCTAGGCTTATTCTTGTCCAATTAGGTTTTCTAACCAATCTTGTATATCCAATAGGTGTATTTGTGTCATTGGATGAACATTTAGGTCATTTTCGTCCTCCCTAGGCTTATTCTTGTCCAGTTAGGGTTGTTAACCAATCTTGTGCATCCAATAGGTGTGTTTGTGTCATTGGATGAACATTTAGGTCATTTTCGTCCTCCCTAAGCTTATTCTTGTCTAATTAGGGTTTTTAAGCAATCTTGTGCATCCAATAAGTTCATTTGTGTTATTGGATGAACATTTAGGTCATTTTTGTCCTCACTAGGCTTATTCTTGTCCAATTAGGGTTTTTAACCAATCTTGTGCATCCAATAGGTGTATTTGTGTCATTGGATGAACATTTAGGTCATTTTTGTCCTCCCTAGACTTATTCTTGTCCAATTAGGGTTTTTAACCAATCTTGTGCATCCAATAGGTGTGTTTGTGTCATTGGATGAACATTTAGGTCATTTTCGTCCTCCCTAGGCTTATTCTTGTCCAATTAGGGTTTCTAACCAATCTTGTGCATCCAATAGGTGTGTTTGTATCATTGGATGAACATTTAGGTCATTTTCGTCCTCCCTAGTCTTATTCTTGTCCAATTAGGGTTTTAAGCAATCTTGTGCATCCAATAAGTTCATTTGTGTCATTGGATGAATAGTTAGGTCATTTTCGTCCTCCCTAGGCTTATTATTGTCCAATTAGGGTTTCTAACCAATCTTGTGCATCCAATAGGTGTGTTTGTGTCATTGGATGAACATTTAGGTCATTTTCGTCCTCCCTAGGCTTATTCTTGTCCAATTAGGATTTTTAACCAATCTTGTGCATCCAATAGGTGTGTTTGTGTCATTGGATGAACATTTAGGTCATTTTCGTCCTCCCTAGGCTTATTCTTGTCCAATTAGGGTTTTTAACCAATCTTGTGCATCCAATAAGTTCATTTGTGTCATTGGATTAACATTTAGGTCATTTTCGTCCTCCCTAGGCTTATTCTTGTCCAATTAGGGTTTCTAACCAATCTTGTGCATCCAATAGGTCTGTTTGTGTCATTGGATGAACATTTAGGTCATTTTCGTCCTCCCTAGGCTTATTCTTGTCCAATTAGGGTTTTTAACCAATCTTGTGCATCCAATAAGTTCATTTGTGTCATTGGATAAACATTTAGGTCATTTTCGTCCACCCTAGGCTTATTCTTGTCCAATTAGGGTTTTTAACCAATCTTGTGCATCCAATAGGTGTATTTGTGTCATTGGATGAAAATTTAGGTCTTTTTCGTCCTCCCTAGGCTTATTCTTGTCCAATTAGGGTTTCTAACCAATCTTGTGCATCCAATAGGTGTGTTTGTGTCATTGGATGAACATTTAGGTCATTTTCGTCCTCCCTAGGCTTATTCTTGTCCAATTAGGGTTTCTAACCAATCTTGTGCATCCAATAAGTTCAATTGTTTCATTGGAAGAACATTTAGGTCATTTTCGTCCTCCCTAGGCTTATTGTTGTCCAATTAGGGTTTTTAACCAATCTTGTGCATCCAATAAGTTCATTTGTGTCATTGGATTAACATTTAGGTCATTTTCGTCCTCCCTAGGCTTATTCTTGTCCAATTAGGGTTTCTAACCAATCTTGTGCATCCAATAGGTGTGTTTGTGTCATTGGATGAACATTTAGGTCATTTTCGTCCTCCCTAGGCTTATTCTTGTCCAATTAGGGTTTTTAACCAATCTTGTGCATCCAATAAGTTCATTTGTGTCTTTGGGTGAACATTTAGGTCATTTTCGTCCTTCCTAGGCTTATTATTGTCCAATTAGGGTTTCTAACCAATCTTGTGCATCCAATAGGTGTGTTTAGTCATTTGATGAACATTTAGGTTATTTTCGTCCTCCCTAGGCTTATTCTTGTCCAATTAGGGTTTTTAACCAATCTTGTGCATCCAATAAGTTCATTTGTGTCATTGGATTAACATTTAGGTCATTTTCGTCCTCCCTAGGCTTATTCTTGTCCAATTAGGGTTTCTAACCAATCTTGTGCATCCAATAGGTGTGTTTGTGTCATTGGATGAACATTTAGGTCATCTTCTTCCTCCCTAGGCTTATTCTTGTCCAATTAGGGTTTTTAACCAATCTTGTGCATCCAATAAGTTCATTTGTGTCATTGGATGAACATTTAGGTCATTTTCGTCCTCCCAAGGCTTATTCTTGTCCAATTAGGGTTTCTTACCAATCTTGTGCATCCAATAGGTGTGTTTGTGTCATTGGATGAACATTTAGGTCATTTCCGTCCTCCCTATGCTTATTCTTGTCCAATTAGGGTTTTTAACCAATCTTGTGCATCCAATAGGTGTGTTTGTGTCATTGGATGAACATTTAGGTCATTTTCGTCCTCCCTAGGCTTATTCTTGTCCAATTAGGGTTTTTAACCAATCTTGTGCATCCAATAAGTTCATTTGTATCATTGGATTAACATTTAGGTCATTTTCGTCCTTCCTAGGCTTATTCTTGTCCAATTAGGGTTTCTAACCAATCTTGTGCATCCAATAGGTGTGTTTGTGTCATTGGATGAACATTTAGGTTATTTTCGTCCTCCCTAGTCTTATTCTTGTCCAATTAGGGTTTTAAGCAATCTTGTGCATCCAATAAGTTCATTTGTGTCATTGGATGAATATTTAGGTCATTTTCATCCTCGCTAGGCTTATTCTTGTCCAATTAGGGTTTCTAACCAATCTTTTGCATCCAATAGGCGTGTTTGTGTCATTGGATGAACATTTAGGTCATTTTCGTCCTCCCTAGTCTTATTCTTGTCCAATTAGGGTTTCTAAACAATCTTGTGCATCCAATAGGTGTGTTTGTGTCATTGGATGAACATTTAGGTCATTTTCGTCCTCCCTAGGCTTATTCTTGTCCAATTAGGGTTTTTAACCAATCTTGTGCATCCAATAAGTTCATTTGTGTCATTGGATTAACATTTAGGTCATTTTCGTCCTTTCTAGGCTTATTCTTGTCCAATTAGGGTTTCTAACCAATCTTGTGCATCCAATAGGTGTGTTTGTGTCATTGGATGAACATTTAGGTTATTTTCGTCCTCCCTAGTCTTATTCTTGTCCAATTAGGGTTTTAAGCAATCTTGTGCATCCAATAAGTTCATTTGTGTCATTGGATGAATATTTAGGTCATTTTCATCCTCGCTAGGCTTATTCTTGTCCAATTAGGGTTTCTAACCAATCTTTTGCATCCAATAGGTGTGTTTGTGTCATTGGATGAACATTTAGGTCATTTTCGTCCTCCCTAGTCTTATTCTTGTCCAATTAGGGTTTCTAAACAATCTTGTGCATCCAATAGGTGTGTTTGTGTCATTGGATGAACATTTAGGTCATTTTCGTCCTCCCTAGGCTTATTCTTGTCCAATTAGGGTTTTTAACCAATCTTGTGCATCCAATAAGTTCATTTGTGTCATTGGATTAACATTTAGGTCATTTTCGTCCTCCCTAGGCTTATTCTTGTCCAATTAGGGTTTCTAACCAATCTTGTGCATCCAATTGGTGTGTTTAGTCATTTGATGAACATTTAGGTCATTTTCATCCTCCCTAGGCTTATTCTTGTCTAATTAGGGTTTTTAACCAATCTTGTGCATCCAATAAGTTCATTTGTGTCATTGGGTGAACATTTAGGTCATTTTCGTCCTCCCTAGGCTTATTCTTGTCCAATTAGGGTTTCTAACCAATCTTGTGCATCCAATAGGTGTGTTTGTGTCATTGGATGAACATTTAGGTCATTTTCGTCCTCCCTAGGCTTATTCTTTTCCAATTAGGGTTTTTAACCAATCTTGTGCATCCAATAATTTCATTTGTGTCATTGGATGAATAGTTAGGTCATTTTCGTCCTCCCTAGGCTTATTCTTGTCAAATTAGGGTTTCTAACCAATCGTGTGCATCCAATAGGTGTGTTTGTGTCATTGGATGAACATTTAGGTCATTTTCGTCCTCCCTAGGCGTATTCTTGTCCAATTAGGGTTTTTAACCAATCTTGTGCATCCAATAGGTGTGTTTGTGTCATTGGATGAACATTTAGGTCATTTTCGTCCTCCCTAGGCTTATTCTTGTCCAATTAGGGTTTCTAACCAATCTTGTGTATCCAATAGGTGTATTTGTGTCATTGGATGAACATTTAGGTCATTTTCGTCCTCCCTAGGCTTATTCTTGTCCAACTAAGGTTTTTAAGCAATCTTGTGCATCCAATAAGTTCATTTGTGTCATTGGATGAACATTTAGGTCATTTTCGTCCTCCCTAGGCTTATTCTTGTCCAATTAGGGTTTTTAACCAATCTTGTGCATCCAATAGGTATATTTGTGTCATTGGATGAACATTTAGGTCATTTTCGTCCTCCCTAGGATTATTCTTGTTCAATTAGGGTTTCTAAACAATCTTGTGCATCCAATAGGTGTGTTTGTGTCTTGGATGAACATTTAGGTCATTTTCGTCCTCCCTAGGCTTATTCTTGTCCAATTAGGGTTTTTAACCAATCTTGTGCATCCAATAAGTTCATTTGTGTCATTGGATAAACATTTAGGTCATTTTCGTCCACCCTAGGCTTATTCTTGTCCAATTAGGGTTTTTGACCAATCTTGTGCCTCCAATAAGTTCATTTGTGTCATTGGATGAACATTTAGGTCATTTTCGTCCTCCCTAGGCTTATTCTTGTCCAATTAGGGTTTTTAACCAATCTTGTGCATCCAATAAGTTCATTTGTGTCATTGGATGAACATTTAGGTCATTTTCGTCCTCCCTAGGCTTATTCTTGTCCAATTAGGGTTTTTAACCAATCTTGTGCATCCAATAGGTGTGTTTGTGTCATTGGATGAACATTTAGGTCATTTTCGTCCTCCCTAGGCTTATTCTTGTCCAATTAGGGTTTCTAACCAATCTTGTGCATCCAATAGGTGTGTTTGTGTCATTAGATTAACATTTAGGTCATTTTCGTCCTCCCTAGGCTTATTCTTGTCCAATTAGGGTTTTTAACCAATCTTGTGCATCCAATAAGTTCATTTGTGTCATTGGATGAACATTTAGGTCATTTTCGTCCTCCCTAGGCTTATTCTTGTCCAACTAGGGTTTTAAGCAATCTTTTGCATCCAATAAGTTCATTTGTGTCATTTGATTAACATTTAGGTCATTTTCGTCCTCCCTAGGCTTATTCTTGTCCAATTAGGGTTTTTAACCAATCTTGTGCATCCAATAAGTTCATTTGTGTCATTGGATGAACATTTAGGTCATTTTCGTCCTCCCTAGGCTTATTCTTGTCCTATTAGGGTTTTTAACCAATCTTGTGCATCTAATAAGTTCATTTGTGTCATTGGATGAACATTTAGGTCATTTTCGTCCTCCCTAGGCTTATTCTTGTCCAATTAGGGTTTTTATGCAATCTTGTGCATCCAATAGGTGTGTTTGTGTCATTGGACGAACATTTAGGTCATTTTCCTCCTCCCTAGGCTTATTCTTGTCCAATTAGGGTTTTTAACCATTCTTGTGCATCCAATAAGTTCATTTGTGTCATTGGATGAACATTTAGGTCATTTTCGTCCTCCCTAGGCTTATTCTTCTCCAATTAGGGTTTTAACCAATCTTGTGCATCCAATAAGTTCATTTGTGTCATTGGATGAACATTTAGGTCATTTTCGTCCTCCCTAGGCTTATTCTTGTCCAATTAGGGTTTTCAACCAATCTTGTGCATCCAATAAGTTCATTTGTGTCATTGGATGAACATTTAGGTCATTTTCATCCTCCCTAGGCTTATTCTTGTCCAATTAGGGTTTTTAACCAATCTTGTGCATCCAATAAGTTCATTTGTGTCATTGGATGATCATTTAGGTCATTTTCGTCCTCCCTAGGCTTATTCTTGTCCAATTAGGGTTTTTAACCAATCTTATTCATCCAATAAGTTCATTTGTGTCATTGGATGAACATTTAGGTCATTTTCGTCCTCCCTAGGCTTATTCTTGTCCAATTAGGGTTTTTAACCAATCTTGTGCATCCAATAAGTTCATTTGTGTCATTGGATGAACATTTAGGTCATTTTCGTCCTCCCTAGGCATATTCTTGTGCAATTAGGGTTTCTAACCAATCTTGTTCATCCAATAGGTGTGTTTGTGTCATTGGATGAACATTTAGGTCATTTTCGTCCTCCCTAGGCTTATTCTTGTCCAATTAGGGTTTTTAACCAATCTTGTGCATCCAATAAGTTCATTTGTGTCATTGGATTAACATTTAGGTCATTTTCGTCCTCCCTAGGCTTATTCTTGTCCAATTAGGGTTTTTATTCAATCTTGTGCATCCAATAGGTATGTTTGTGTCATTGGATGAACATTTAGGTCATTTTCGTCCTCCCTAGGCTTATTCTTGTCCAATTAGGGTTTTTAACCAATCTTGTGCATCCAATAAGTTCATTTGTGTCATTGGATTAACATTTAGGTCATTTTCGTCCTCCCTAGGCTTATTCTTGTCCAATTAGGGTTTTTAACCAATTTTGTGCATCCAATAGGTGTGTATGTTTCATTGGATGAACATTTAGGTCATTTTCGTCCTCCCTAGGCTTATTCTTGTCCAATTAGGGTTTTTAACCAATCTTGTGCATCCAATAAGTTCATTTGTGTCATTGGATGAACATTTAGGTCATTTTCGTCCTCCCTAGGCTTATTCTTGTCCAATTAGGGTTTTTAACCAATCTTGTGCATCCAATAGGTGTGTTTGTGTCATTGGATGAACATTTAGGTCATTTTCGTCCTCCCTAGGCTTATTCTTGTACAATTAGCGTTTTTAACCAATCTTGTGCATCCAATAAGTTCATTTGTGTCATTGGATTAACATTTAGGTCATTTGCGTCCTCCCTAGGCTTATTCTTGTCCAATTAGGATTTCTAACCAATCTTGTGCATCCAATAGGTGTGTTTGTGTCATTGGATGAACATTTAGGTCATTTTCGTCCTCCCTAGGCTTATTTTTGTCCAATTAGGGTTTTTAACCAATCTTGTGCATCCAATAAGTTCAATTGTGTCATTGGATGAACATTTAGGTCATTTTCATCCTCCCTAGGCATATTCTTGTCGAATTAGGGTTTCTAACCAATCTTGTGCATCCAATAGGTGTGTTTGTGTCATTGGATGAACATTTAGGTCATTTTCGTCCTCCCTAGTCTTATTCTTGTCCAATTAGGGTTTTAAGCAATCTTGTGCATCTAATAAGTTCATTTGTGTCATTGGATGAACATTTAGGTCATTTTCGTCGTCCCTAGTCTTATTCTTGTCCAATTAGGGTTTTAAGCCAATCTTGTGCATCCAATAGGTGTGTTTGTGTCATTTGATGAACATTTAGGTCATTTACGTCCTCCCAAGGCTTCTTCTTATCCAATTATGGTTTTAAGCAATCTTTTGCATCCAATAAGTTCATTTGTGTCATTGGATTAAGATTTAAGTCATTTTCGTCCTCCCTAGGCTTATTCTTGTCCAGTTAGGGTTTTTAACCAATCTTGTGCATCCAATTGGTGTGTTTGTGTCATTGGATGAACATTTAGGTCATTTTCGTCCTCTCTAGGCTTATTCTTGTCCAATTAGGGTTTTTAACCAATCTTGTGCATCCAATAGGTGTGTTTGTGTCATTGGATGAACATTTAGGTCATTTTCGTCCTCCCTAGGCTTATTCTTGTCCAATTAGGGTTTTTAACCAATCTTGTGCATCCAATAGGTGTGTTTGTGTCATTGGATGAACATTTAGGTCATTTTCGTCCTCCCTAGGCTTATTCTTGTCCAATTAGGGTTTTTAACCAATCTTGTGCATCTTATAAGTTCATTTGTGTCATTGGGTAAACATTTAGGTCATTTTCGTCCTCCCTAGGCTTATTCATGTCCAATTAGGGTTTTTAACCAATCTTGTGCATCCAATAAGTTCATTTGTGTCATTGGATTAACATTTAGGTCATTTTCGTCCTCCCTAGGCTTATTCTTGTCCAATTAGGGTTTCTAACCAATCTTGTGCATCCAATAGGTGTGTTTGTGTCATTGGATGAACATTTAGGTCATTTTCGTCCTCCTTAGGCTTATTCTTGTCTAATTAGGGTTTTTAAGCAATTTTGTGCATCCAATAAGTTCATTTGTGTTATTGGATGAACATTTAGGTCATTTTCGTCCTCCCTAGGCTTATTCTTGTCCAATTAGGGTTTCTAACCAATCTTGTGCATCCAATAGGTGTGTTTGTGTCATTGGATGAACATTTAGGTCATTTTCGTCCTCCCTAGGCTTATTCTTGTCCAATTAGGGTTTCTAACCAATCTTGTGCATCCAGTAGGTATGTTTGTGTCATTGGATAAACATTTAGGTCATTTTCGTCCTCCCTAGGCTTATTCTTGTCCAATTAGGGTTTCTAACCAATCTTGTGCATCCAATAGGTGTGTTTGTGTCATTGGATGAACATTTAGGTCATTTTCGTCCTCCCTAGGCTTATTCTTGTCCAATTAGGGTTTCTAACCAATCTTGTGCATCCAATAGGTGTGTTTGTGTCATTAGATGAACATTTAGGTCATTTTCGTCCTCCCTATGCTTATTCTGATCCAATTAGGATTTTTAACCAATCTTGTGCATCCAATAGGTGTGTTTGTGTCATTGGATGAACATTTAGGTCATTTTCGTCCTCCTTAGGCTTATTCTTGTCCAATTTGGGTTTTTAACCAATCTTGTGCATCCAATAGGTGTGTTTAGTCATTTGATGAACATTTAGGTTATTTTCATCCTCCCTAGGCTTATTCTTGTCCAATTAGGGTTTTTAACAAATCTTGTGCATCCAATAAGTTCATTTGTGTCATTGGATTAACATTTAGGACATTTTCGTCCTCCCTAGGCTTATTCTTGTCCAATTAGGGTTTCTAACCAATCTTGTGCATCCAATAGGTGTGTTTGTGTCATTGGATGAACATTTAGGTCATTTTCGTCCTCCCTATGCTTATTCTTGTCCAATTAGAGTTTTTAACCAATCTTGGGCATCCAGTAGGTGTGTTTGTGTCATTGGATGAACATTTAGGTCATTTTCGTCCTCCCTAGGCTTATTCTTGTCCAATTAGGGTTTTTAACCAATCTTGTGCATCCAATAAGTTCATTTGTGTCATTGGATTAACATTTAGGTCATTTTCGTCCTCCCTAGGCTTATGCTTGTCCAATTAAGGTTTCTAACCAATCTTGTGCATCCAATAGGTGTGTTTGTGTCATTGGATGAACATTTAGGTTATTATCGTCCTCCCTAGTCTTATTCTTGTCAAATTAGGGTTTTAAGCAATCTTGTGCATCCAATAAGTTCATTTGTGTCATTGGATTAACATTTAGGTCATTTTCGTCCTCCCTAGGCTTATTCTTGTCCAATTAGGGTTTTTAACCAATCTTGTGCATCCAATAAGTTCATTTGTGTCATTGGATTAACATTTAGGTCATTTTCGTCCTCCCTAGGCTTATTCTTGTCCAATTAGGGTTTCTAACCAATCTTGTGCATCCAATAGGTGTGTTTGTGTCATTGGATGAACATTTAGGTCATTTTCGTCCTCCGTAGGCTTATTTTTGTCCAATTAGGGTTTTTAACCAATCTTGTGCATCCAATAGGTGTGTTTGTGTCATTGGAAGAACATTTAGGTCCTTTTCGTCCTCCCTAGGCTTATTCTTGTCCAATTAGGGTTTTTAACCAATTTTGTGCATCCAATAAGTTCATTTGTGTCATTGGGTGAACACTTAGGTCATTTTCGTCCTCCCTAGGCTTATTCTTGTCCAATTAGGGTTTCTAACCAATCTTTTGCATCCAATAGGTGTGTTTAGTCATTTGATGAACATTTAGGTTATTTTCGTCCTCTCTAGGCTTATTCTTGTCCAATTAGGGTTTTTAACCAATCTTGTGCATCCAATAAGTTCATTTGTGTCATTGGATTAACATTTAGGTCATTTTCGTCCTCCCTAGGCTTATTCTTGTCCAATTAGGGTTTCTAACCAATCTTGTGCATCCAATAGGCGTGTTTGTGTCGTTGGATGAACATTTAGGTCATTTTCGTCCTCCCTAGACTTATTTTTGTCCAATTAGGGTTTTTAACCAATCTTGTGCATCCAATAAGTTCAATTGTGTCATTGGATTAACATTTAGGTCATTTTCGTCCTCCCTAGTCTTATTCTTGTCCAATTAGGGTTTTAAGCAATCTTGTGCATCCAATAAGTTCATTTGTGTCATTGGATGAATAGTTAGGTCATTTTCGTCCTCCCTATGCTTATTCTTGTCAAATTAGGGTTTCTAACCAATCTTGTGCATCCAATAGGTGTGTTTGTGTCATTGGATGAACATTTAGGTTATTTTCGTCCTCCCTAGTCTTATTCTTGTCCAATTAGGGTTTTAAGCAATCTTGTGCATCCAATAAGTTCGTTTGTGTCATTGGATGAATATTTAGGTCATTTTCATCCTCCCTAGGCTTATTCTTGTCCAATTAGGGTTTCTAACCAATCTTGTGCATCCAATAGGTGTGTTTGTGTCATTGGATGAACATTTAGGTCATTTTCGTCCTCCCTAGGCTTATTCTTGTCCAATTAGGGTTTCTAACCAATCTTGTGCATCCAATAGGCGTGTTTGTGCCATTGGATGAACATTTAGGTCATTTTCGTCCTCCCTAGGCTTATTCTTGTCCAATTAGGGTTTTTAACCAATCTTGTGCATCCAATAGGTGTGTTGGTGTCATTGGATGAACATTTAGGTCATTTTCGTCCTCCCTAGGCTTATTCTTGTCCAATTAGGGTTTTTAACCAATCTTGTGCATCTAATAAGTTCATTTGTTTCATTGGATTAACATTTAGGTCATTTCGTCCTCCCTAGGCTTATTCTTGTCCAATTAGGGTTTTTAACCAATCTTGTGCATCCAATAGGTGTGTTTGTGTCATTGGATGAACATTTAGGTCATTTTCGTCCTCCCTAGGCTTATTCTTGTCCAATTAGGGTTTCTAACCAATCTTTTCCATCCAATAGGTGTATTTGTGTTATTTGATGAACATTTAGGTCATTTTCGTCCTCCCTAGGCTTATTCTTGTCCAATTAGGGTTTTTAACCAATCTTGTGCATCCAATAGGTGTGTTTGTGTCATTGGATGAACATTTAGGTCATTTTCGTCCTCCCTAGGCTTATTCTTGTCCAATTAGGGTTTTTAACCAATCTTGTGAATCCAATAAGTTCAATTGTGTCATTGGATGAACATTTAGGTCATTTTCGTCCTCCCTAGGCTTATTCTTGTCCAATTAGGGTTTTTAACCAATCTTGTGCATCCAATATGTTCATTTGTGTCATTGGATGAACATTTAGGTCATTTTCGTCCTCCCTAGGCTTATTCTTGTCCAATTAGGGTTTCTAAACAATCTTGTGCATCCAATCGGTGTGTTTGTGTCATTGGATGAACATTTAGGTCATTTTCGTCCTCCCTAGGCTTATTCTTGTCCAATTAGGGTTTTTAACCAATCTTGTGCATCCAATAAGTTCATTTGTGTCATTGGATTAACATTTAGGTCATTTTCGTCCTCCCTAGGCTTATTCTTGTCCAATTAGGGTTTTTAACCAATCTTGTGCATCCAATAGGTGTGTTTGTGTCATGGGATGAACATTTAGGTCATTTTCGTCCTCCCTATGCTTATTCTTGTCCAATTAGGGTTTTTAACCAATCTTGTGCATCCAATAGGTGTGTTTGTGTCATTGGATGAACATTTAGGTCATTTTCGTCCTCCCTAGGCTTATTCTTGTCCAATTAGGGTTTTTAACCAATCTTGTGCATCCAATATGTTCATTTGTGTCATTGGATGAACATTTAGGTCATTTTCGTCCTCCCTAGGCTTATTCTTGTCCAATTAGGGTTTCTAACCAATCTTGTGCATCCAATAGGTGTGTTTAGTCATTTGATGAACATTTAGGTCATTTTCGTCCTCCCTAGACTTATTCTTGTCCAATTAGTGTTTTTAACCAATCTTGTGCATCCAATAGGTGTGTTTGTGTCATTGGATGAACATTTAGGTCATTTTCGTCCTCCCTATGCTTATTCTTGTCCAATTAGGGTTTTTAACCAATCTTGTGCATCCAATAGGTGTGTTTGTGTCATTGGATGAACATTTAGGTCATTTTCGTCCTCCCTAGGCTTATTCTTGTCCAATTAGGGTTTTTAACCAATCTTGTGCATCCAATAAGTTCATTTGTGTCATTGGGTGAACATTTACGTCATTTTCGTCCTCCCTAGGCTTAGTCTTGTCCAATTAGGGTTTCTAACCAATCTTGTGCATCCAATAGGTGTGTTTAGTCATTTGATGAACATTTAGATTATTTTCGTCCTCCCTAGGCTTATTCTTGTCCAATTAGGGTTTTTAACCAATCTTGTGCATCCAATAAGTTCATTTGTGTCATTGGATTAACTTTTAGGTCATTTTCGTCCTCCCTAGGCTTATTCTTGTCTAATTAGGGTTTCTAACCAATCTTGTGCATCCAATAGGTGTGTTTGTGTCATTGGATGAACATTTAGGTCATTTTCGTCCTCCCTAGGCTTATTCTTGTCCAATTAGGGTTTTTTAACCAATCTTGTGCATCCAATAAGTTCATTTGTGTCATTGGATGAACATTTAGGTCATTTTCGTCCTTCCAAGGCTTATTCTTGTCCAATTAGGGTTTTTAACCAATCTTGTGCATCCAATAGGTGTGTTTGTGTCATTTGATGAACATTTAGGTCATTTTCGTCCTCCCTATGCTTATTCTTGTACAATTAAGGTTTTTAACCAATCTTGTGTATCCAATAGGTGTGTTTGTGTCATTGGATGAACATTTAGGTCATTTTCGTCCTCCCTAGGCTTATTCTTGTCCAATTAGGGTTTTTAACCAATCTTGTGCATCCAATAAGTTCATTTGTGTCATTGGATTAACATTTAAGTCATTTTCGTCCTCCCTAGGCTTATTTTTGTCCAATAAGGGTTTCTAACCAATCTTGTGCATCCAATAGGTGTGTTTGTGTCATTGGATGAACATTTAGGTCATTTTCGTCCTCCCTAGGCTTATTCTTGTCCAATTAGGGTTTTTAACCAATCTTGTGCATCCAATAAGTTCATTTGTGTCATTGGATGAACATTTAGGTCATTTTTGTCCTCCCAAGGCTTATTCTTGTCCAATAAGGGTTTCTAACCAATCTTGTGCATCCAATAGGTGTGTTTTTGTCATTTGATGAAAATTTAGGTCATTTTCGTCCTCCGTATGCTTATTCTTGTCCAATTAGGGTTTTTAACCAATCTTGTGCATCCAATAGGTGTGTTTGTGTCATTGGATGAACATTTAGGTCATTTTCGTCCTCCCTAGGCTTATTCTTGTCCAATTAGGGTTTCTAACCAATCTTGTGCATCCAATAGGTGTGTTTGTGTCATTGGATGAACATTTAGGTCATTTTCGTCCTCCCTAGGCTTATTCTTGTCCAACTAGGGTTTTTAACCAATCTTGTGCATCCTATAGGTGTGTTTGTGTCATTGGATGAACATTTAGGTCATTTTCGTCCTCCCTAGGCTTATTCTTTTCCAATTAGGGTTTTTAACCAATCTTGTGCATCCAATAAGTTCAATTGTGTCATTGGATGAACAATTAGGTAATTTTCGTCCTCCCTAGGCTTATTCTTGTCCAATTAGGGTTTTTAACCAATCTTGTGCATCCAATAAGTTCATTTGTGTCATTGGATTAACATTTATGTCATTTTCGTCCTCCCTAGGCTTATTCTTGTCCAATTAGGGTTTCTAACCAATCTAGTGCATCCAATAGGTGTGTTTGAGACATTGGATGAACATTTAGGTCATTTTCATCCTCCCTAACCTTATTCTTGTCCCATTAGGGTTTTTAACCAATCTTGTGCATCCAATAAGTTCAATTGTGTCATTGGATGAACATTTAGGTCATTTTCGTCCTCCCTAGGCTTATTCTTGTCCAATTAGGGTTTTTAACCAATCTTGTGCATCCAATAGGTGTGTTTGTGTCATTGGATGAACATTTAGGTCATTTTCGTCCTCCCTAGGCTTATTCTTGTCCAATTAGGGTTTCTAACCAATCTTGTGCATCCAATAGGTGTGTTTGTGTCATTGGATGAACATTTAGGTCATTTTCGTCCTCCCTATGCTTATTCTTATCCAATTAGGATTTTTAACCAATGTTGTGCATCCAATAGGTGTGTTTAGTCATTTGATGAACATTTAGGTTATTTTCGTCCTCCCTAAGCTTATTCTTGTCCAATTAGGGTTTTTAACCAATCTTGTGCATCCAATAAGTTCATTTGTGTCATTGGATTAACATTTAGGTCATTTTCGTCCTCCCTAGGCTTATTCTTGTCCAATTAGGGTTTCTAACCAATCTTGTGCATCCAATATGTGTGTTTGTGTCATTGGATGAACATTTAGGTCATTTTCGTCCTTCCTAGGCTTATTCTTTTCCAATTAGGGTTTTTAACTAATCTTGTGCATCCAATAAGTTCATTTGTGTCATTGGATGAATAGTTAGGTCATTTTCGTCCTCCCTAGGCTTATTCTTGTCAAATTAGGGTTTCTAACCAATCGTGTGCATCCAATAGGTGTGTTTGTGTCATTGGATGAACATTTAGGTCATTTTCGTCCTCCCTAGGCTTATTCTTGTCCAATTAGGGTTTTTAACCAATCTTGTGCATCCAATAGGTGTGTTTGTGTCATTGGATGAACATTTAGGTCATTTTCGTCCTCCCTAGGCTTATTCTTGTCTAATTAGGGTTTTTAACCAATCTTGTGCATCCTATAAGTTCATTTGTGTCATTGGGTGAACATTTAGGTCATTTTCGTCCTCCCTAGGCTTATTCTTGTCCAATTAGGGTTTCTAACGAATGTTGTGCATCCAATAGATGTATTTAGTCATTTGATGAACATTTAGGTCATTTTCGTCCTCCCTAGGCTTATTCTTGTCCAATTAGGGTTTTTAACCAATCTTGTGCATCCAATAAGTTCAATTGTGTCATTGGATGAACATTTAGGTCATTTTCGTCCTCCCTAGGCTTATTCTTGTCCAATTAGGGTTTTTAACCAATCTTGTGCATCCAATAAGTTCATTTGTGTCATTGGATTAACATTTATGTCATTTTCGTCCTCCCTAGGCTTATTCTTGTCCAATTAGGGTTTGTAACCAATCTTGTGCATCCAATAGGTGTGTTTGTGTCATTGGATGAACATTTAGGTCATTTTCGTCCTCTTTAGGCTTATTCTTGTCCAATTAGGGTTTTTAACCAATCTTGTGCATCCAATAGGTGTGTTTATTCATTTGATGTACATTTAGGTTATTTTCATCCTCCCTAGGCTTATTCTTGTCCAATTAGGGTTTTTAACCAATCTTGTGCATCCAATAAGTTCATTTGTGTCATTGGATTAACATTTAGGTCATTTTCGTCATCCCTAGGCTTATTCTTGTCCAATTAGGGTTTCTAACCAATCTTGTGCATCCAATAGGTGTGTTTGTGTCATTGGATGAACATTTAGGTCATTTTCGTCCTCCCTAGGCTTATTCTTGTCCAATAAGGGTTTTTATCCAATCTTGTGCATCCAATAAGTGAATTGTGTCATTGGATGAACATTTAGGTCATTTTCGTCCTCCCTAGGCTTATTCTTGTCCAATTAGGGTTTTTAACCAATCTTGTGCATCCAATAGGTGTGTTTGTGTCATTGGATGAACATTTAGGTCATTTTCGTCCTCCCTAGGCTTATTCTTGTCCAATTAGGGTTTTTAACCAATCTTGTGCATCCAATAAGTTCATTTGTGTCATTGGATTAACATTTAGGTCATTTTCGTCCTCCCTAGGCTTATTCTTGTCCAATTAGGGTTTCTAACCAATCTTGTGCATCCAATAGTGTGTTTGTGTAATTGGATGAACATTTAGGTCATTTTCGTCCTCCCTAGGCTTATTCTTGTCCAATTAGGTTTTTAACCAATCTTGTGCATCCAATAAGTTCATTTGTGTCACTGGATTAACATTTAGGTCATTTTCGTCCTCCCTAGGCTTATTCTTGTCCAATTAGGGTTTCTAACCAATCTTGTGCATCTAATAGGTGTGTTTGTGTCATTGGATGAACATTTAGGTCATTTTCGTCCTCCCTAGGCTTATTCTTGTCCAATTAGGGTTTTTAACCAATCTTGTGCATCCAATAAGTTCATTTGTGTCATTGGATTAACATTTAGGTCATTTTCGTCCACCCTAGGCTTATTCTTGTCTAATTAGTGTTTTTAACCAATCTTGTGCATCCAATAGGTGTGTTTGTGTCATTGGATGAACATTTAGGTCATTTTCGTCCTCCCTACGCTTATTCTTGTCCAATAAGGGTTTTTAACCAATCTTGGGCATCCAATAGGTGTGTTTGTGTCATTGGATGAACATTTAGGTCATTTTCGTCCTCCCTAGGCTTATTCTTGTCCAATTAGGGTTTTTAACCAATCTTGTGCATCCAATAAGTTCATTTGTGTCATTGGATTAACATTTAGGTCATTTTCGACCTCCCTACGCTTATTCTTGTCCAATTAGGGTTTCTAACCAATCTTGGGCATCCAATAGGTGTGTTTGTGTCATTGGATTAACATTTAGGTCATTTTCGTCCTCCCTAGGCTTATTCTTGTCCAATTAGGGTTTTTAACCAATCTTGTGCATCCAATAAGTTCATTTGTGTCATTGGATGAACATTTAGGTCATTTTCGTCCTCCCTAGGCTTATTCTTGTCACATTAGGGTTTTTAACCAATCTTGTGCATCCAATAGGTGTGTTTGTGTCATTGGATGAACATTTAGGTCATTTTCGTCCTCCCTAGGCTTATTCTTGTCCAATTAGGGTTTCTAACCAATCTTGTGCATCCAATAGGTGTGTTTGTGTCATTAGATGAACATTTAGGTCATTTTCGTCCTCCCTATGCTTATTCTTATCCAATTAGGATTTTTAACCAATCTTGTGCATCCAATAGGTGTGTTTGTGTCATTGGATGAACATTTAGGTCATTTTCGTCCTCCCTAGGCTTATTCTTGTCCAATTAGGGTTTTTAACCAGTCTTGTGCATCCAATAAGTTCATTTGTGTCATTGGATTAACATTTAGGTCATTTTCGTCCTCCCTAGGCTTATTCTTGTCCAATTAGGGTTTCTAACCAATCTTGTGCATCCAATAGGTGTGTTTGTGTCATTGGATGAACATTTAGGTCATTTTCGTCCTCCCTAGGCTTATTCTTGTCCAATTAGGGTTTTTAACCAATCTTGTGCATCCAATAAGTTCAATTGTGTCATTGAATAAACAATTAGGTCATTTTCGTCCTCCCTAGGCTTATTCTTGTCCAATTAGGGTTTTTAACCAATCTTGTGCATCCAATAAGTTCATTTGTGTCATTGGATTAACATTTATGTCATTTTCGTCCTCCCTAGGCTTATTCTTGTCCAATTAGGGTTTCTAACCAATCTTGTGCATCCAATAGGTGTGTTTGTGACATTGGATGAACATTTAGGTCATTTTCGTCCTCCCTAGGCTTATTCTTGTCCAATTAGGGTTTTTAACCAATCTTGTGCATCCAATAAGTTCATTTGTGTCATAGGATTATCATTTAGGTCATTTTCGTCCTCCCTAGGCTTATTCTTGTCCAATTAGGGTTTTTAACCAATCTTGTGCATCCAATAGGTGTGTTTGTGTCATTGGATGACCATTTAGGTCATTTTCGTCCTCCGTAGGCTTATTCTTGTCCAATTAGGGTTTTTAACCAATCTTGTGCATCCAATAAGTTCATTTGTGTCATTGGATTAACATTTATGTCATTTTCGTCCTCCCTAGGCTTATTCTTGTCCAATTAGGGTTTCTAACCAATCTTGTGCATCCAATAGGTGTGTTTGTGACATTGGATGAACATTTAGGTCATTTTCGTCCTCCCTAACCTTATTCTTGTCCAATTAGGGTTTTTAACAAATCTTGTGCATCCAATAAGTTCAATTGTGTCATTGGATGAACATTTAGGTCATTTTCGTCCTCCCAAGGCTTATTCTTGTCCAATTAGGGTTTTTAACCAATCTTGTGCATCCAATATGTTCATTTGTGTCATTGGATGCACATTTAGGTCATTTTCGTCCACCCTAGGCTTTTTCTTGTCCAATTAGGGTTTCTAAACTATCTTGTGCATCCAATCGGTGTGTTTGTGTCATTGGATGAACATTTAGGTCATTTTCGTCCTCCCTAGGCTTATTCTTGTCCAATTAGGGTTTTTAGCCAATCTTGTGCATCCAATAAGTTCATTTGTGTCATTGGATTAACATTTAGGTCATTTTCGTCCTCCCTAGGCTTATTCTTGTCCAATTAGGGTTTCTAACCAATCTTGTGCATCCAATAGGTGTGTTTGTGTCATTGGATGAACATTTAGGTCATTTTCGTCCTCCCTAGGCTTATTCTTGTCCAATTAGGGTTTCTAACCAATCTTGTGCATCCAATAGGTGTGTTTGTGTCATTGGATGAACATTTAGATCATTTTCGTCCTCCCTATGCTTATTCTTATCCAATTAGGATTTTTAACCAATCTTGTGCATCCAATAGGTGTGTTTGTGTCATTGGATGAACATTTAGGTCATTTTCGACCTCCTTAGGCTTATTCTTGTCCAACTTGTGTTTTTAACCAATCTTGTGCATCCAATAGGAGTGTTTAGTCATTTGATGAACATTTAGGTTATTTTCATCCTCCCTAGGCTTATTCTTGTCCAATTAGGGTTTTTAACAAATCTTGTGCATCCAATAAGTTCATTTGTGTCATTGGATTAACATTTAGGACATTTTCGTCCTCCCTAGGCTTATTCTTGTCCAATTAGGGTTTCTAACCAATCTTGTGCATCCAATAGGTGTGTTTGTGTCATTGGATGAACATTTAGGTCATTTTCGTCCTCCCTAGGCTTATTCTTGTCCAATTAGGGTTTTTAACCATTCTTGTGCATCCAATAACTTCATTTGTGTCATTGGATTAACATTTACGTCATTTTCGTCCTCCCTAGGCTTATTCTTGTCCAATTAGGGTTTCTAACCAATCTTGTGCATCCAATAGGTGTGTTTGTGTCATTGGATGAACATTTAGGTCATTTTCGTCCTCCCTAGGCTTATTCTTGTCCAATTAGGGTTTTTAACCAATCTTGTGCATCCAATAGGTGTGTTTGTGTCATTGGATGAACATTTAGGTCATTTTCGTCCTCCCTAGGCTTATTCTTGTCCAATTAGGGTTTTTAACCAATCTTGTGCATCCAATAAGTTCAATTGTGAGATTGGATGAACATTTAGGTCATTTTCGTCCTCCCTAGGCTTATTCTTGTCCAATTAGGGTTTTTAACCAATCTTGTGCATCCAATAAGTTCATTTGTGTCATTGGATTAACATTTATGTCATTTTCGTCCTCCCTAGGCTTATTCTTGTCCAATTAGGGTTTCTAACCAATCTTGTGCATCCAATAGGTGTGTTTGTGACATTGGATGAACATTTAGGTCATTTTCGTCCTCCCTAACCTTATTCTTGTCCCATTAGGGTTTTTAACCAATCTTGTGCATCCAATAAGTTCAATTGTGTCATTGGATGAACATTTAGGTCATTTTCGTCTTCCCAAGGCTTATTCTTGTCCAATTAGGGTTCTTAACCAATCTTGTGCATCCAATATGTTCATTTGTGTCATTGGATGAACATTTAGGTCATTTTCGTCCACCCTAGGCTTATTCTTGTCCAATTAGGGGTTCATAAAAATCTTGTGCATCCAATAGGTGTGTTTGTGTCATTGGATAAACATTTAGGTCATTTTCGTCCTCCCTTGGCTTATTCTTGTCCAATTAGGGTTTTTAACCAATCTTGTGCACCCAATAAGTTCATTTGTGTCATTGGATTAACATTTAGGTCATTTTCGTCCTCCCTAGGCTTATTCTTGTCCAATTAGGGTTTTTAACCAATCTTGTGCATCCAATAAGTTCATTTGTGTCATTGGATTAACATTTAGGTCATTTTCGTCCTCCCTAGGCTTATTCTTGTCCAATTAGGGTTTCTAACCAATCTTGTGCATCCAATAGGTGTGTTTGTGTCATTGGATGAACATTTAGGTCATTTTCGTCCTCCCTAGGCTTATTCTTGTCCAATTAGGGTTTTTAACCAATCTTGTGCCTCCAATAAGTTCGTTTGTGTCATTGGATTAACATTTAGGTCATTTTCGTCCTTCCTAGGCTTATTCTTGACCAATTAGGGTTTTTAACCAATCTTGTGCATCCAATAAGTTCATTTGTGTCATTGGATTAACATTTAGGTCATTTTCGTCCTCCCTAGGCTTATTCTTGTCCAATTAGGGTTTCTAACCAATCTTGTGCATCCAATAGGTGTGTTTGTGTCATTGGATGAACATTTAGGTCATTTTCGTCCTCCCTAGGCTTATTCTTGTCCAATTAGGGTTTTTAACCAATCTTGTGCATCCAATAAGTTCATTTGTGTCTTTGGGTGAACATTTAGGTCATTTTCGTCCTTCCTAGGCTTATTATTGTCCAATTAGGGTTTCTAACCAATCTTGTGCATCCAATAGGTGTGTTTAGTCATTTGATGAACATTTAGGTTATTTTCGTCCTCCCTAGGCTTATTCTTGTCCAATTAGGGTTTTTAACCAATCTTGTGCATCCAATAAGTTCATTTGTGTCATTGGATTAACATTTAGGTCATTTTCGTCCTCCCTAGGCTTATTCTTGTCCAATTAGGGTTTCTAACCAATCTTGTGCATCCAATAGGTGTGTTTGTGTCATTGGATGAACATTTAGGTCATTTTCGTCCTCCGTAGTCTTATTCTTGTCCAATTAGGGTTTTTAACCAATCTTGTGCATCCAATAGGTGTGTTTGTGTCATTGGATGAACATTTAGGTCATTTTCGTCCTCCCTAGGCTTATTCTTGTCCAATTAGGGTTTCTAACCAATCTTGTGCATCCAATAGGTGTGTTTGTGTCATTGGATGAACATTTAGGTCATTTTCGTCCTCCCTAGGCTTATTCTTGTCCAATTAGGGTTTTTAACCAATCTTGTGCATCCAATAAGTTCATTTGTGTCATTGGATAAACATTTAGGTCATTTTCGTCCTCCCAAGGCATATTCTTGTCCAATTAGGGTTTCTAACCAATCTTGTGCATCCAATAGGTGTGTTTGTGTCATTGGATGAACATTTAGGTCATTTTCGTCCTCCCTAGTCTTATTCTTGTCCAATTAGGGTTTTAAGCAATCTTGTGCATCCTATAAGTTCATTTGTGTCATTGGATGAATAGTTAGGTCATTTTCGTCCTCCCTAGGCTTATTCTTGTCAAATTAGGGTTTCTAACCAATCGTGTGCATCCAATAGGTGTGTTTGTGTCATTGGATGAACATTTAGGTCATTTTCGTCCTCCCTAGTCTTATTCTTGTCCAATTAGGGTTTTAAGCAATCTTGTGCATCCAATAAGTTCATTTGTGTCATTGGATGAACATTTATGTCATTTTCATCCTCCCAAAGCTTATTCTTGTCCAACTAGGGTTTTTAACCAATCTTGTGCATCCAATAGGTGTGTTTGTGTAATTGGATGAACATTTAGGTCATTTTCGTCCTCCCTAGTCTTATTCTTGTCCAATTAGGGTTTTAAGCAATCTTGTGCATCCAATAAGTTCATTTGTGTCATTGGATGAACATTTAGGTCATTTTCGTCCTCCCTAGGCTTATTCTTGTCCAATTAGGGTTTCTAACCAATCTTGTGCATCCAATAGGTGTGTTTGTGTCATTGGATGAACATTTAGGTCATTTTCGTCCTCCCTAGTCTTATTCTTGTCCAATTAGGGTTTTAAGCAATCTTGTGCATCCAATAAGTTCATTTGTGTCATTGGATGAATATTTAGGTCATTTTCATCCTCCCAAGGCATATTCTTGTCCAATTAGGGTTTCTAACCAATCTTGTGCATCCAATAGGTGTGTTTGTGTCATTGGATGAACATTTAGGTCATTTTCGTCCTCCCTAGGCTTATTCTTGTCCAATTAGGGTTTTTAACCAATCTTGTGCATCCAATAAGTTCATTTGTGTCATTGGATTAACATTTAGGTCATTTTCGTCCTCCCTAGGCTTATTCTTGTCCAATTATGGTTTCTAACCAATCTTGGGCATCCAATAGGTGTGTTTGTGTCATTGGATTAACATTTAGGTCATCTTCGTCCTCCCTAGGCTTATTCTTGTCGAATTAGGGTTTTTAACCAATCTTGTGCATCCAATAAGTTCAATTGTGTCATTGGATGAACATTTAGGTCATTTTCGTCCTCCCTAGGCTTATTCTTGTCCAATTAGGGTTTTTAACCAATCTTGTGCATCCAATAAGTTCAATTGTGTCATTGGATGAACATTTAGGTCATTTTCGTCCTCCCTAGGCTTATTCTTGTCCAATTAGGGTTTTTAACCAATCTTGTGCATCGAATAAGTTCATTTGTGTCATTGGGTGAACATTTAGGTCATTTTCGTCCTCCCTATGCTTATTCTTATCCAATTAGGGTTTTTAACCAATCTTGTGCATCCAATAGGTGTGTTGGTGTCATTGGATGAACATTTAGGTAATTTTCGTCCTCCCTAGGCTTATTCTTGTCCAATTAGGGTTTTTAACCAATCTTGTGCATCCAATAAGTTCATTTGTGTCATTGGATTAACATTTAGGTCATTTTCCTCCTCCCTAGGCTTATTCTTGTCCAATTATGGTTTCTAACCAATCTTGGGCATCCAATAGGTGTGTTTGTGTTATTGGATTAACATTTAGGTCATTTTCGTCCTCCCTAGGCTTATTCTTGTCCAATTAGGGTTTTTAACCAATCTTGTGCATCCAATAAGTTCAATTGTGTCATTGGATGAACATTTAGGTCATTTTCGTCCTCCCTAGGCTTATTCTTGTCCAATTAGGGTTTTTAACCAATCTTGTGCATCCAATAAGTTCATTTGTGTCATTGGATTAACATTTATGTCATTTATGTCCTCCCTAGGCTTATTCTTGTCCAATTAGGGTTTCTAACCAATCTTGTGCATCCAATAGGTGTGTTTGTGACATTGGATGAACATTTAGGTCATTTTCGTCCTCCCTAACCTTATTCTTGTCCCATTAGGATTTTTAACCAATCTTGTGCATCCAATAAGTTCAATTGTGTCATTGGATGAACATTTAGGTCATTTTCGTCCTCCCTAGGCTTATTCTTGTCCAATTAGGGTTTTTAACCAATCTTGTGCATCCAATAAGTTCAATTGTGTCATTGGATGAACATTTAGGTCATTTTCGTCCTCCCTAGGCTTATTCTTTTCCAATTAGGGTTTTTAACCAATCTTGTGCATCCAATAAGTTCAATTGTGTCATTGGATGAACATTTAGGTAATTTTCGTCCTCCCTAGGCTTATTCTTGTCCAATTAGGGTTTTTAACCAATCTTGTGCATCCAATAAGTTCATTTGTGTCATTGGATTAACATTTAGGTCATTTTCGTCCTCCCTAGGCTTATTCTTGTGCAATTAGGGTTTCTAACCAATCTTGTGCAACCAATAGGTGTGTTTGTGTCATTGGATGAACATTTAGGTCATTTTCGTCCTCCCTAGGCTTATTCTTGTCCAATTAGGGTTTTTAACCAATCTTGTGCATCCAATAAGTTCATTTGTGTCATTGGATGAACATTTAGGTTATTTTCGTCCTCCCTAGGCTTATTCTTGTCCAATTAGGGTTTTTAACCAATCTTGTGCATCCTATAAGTTCATTTGTGTCATTGGATTAACATTTAGGTCATTTTCGTCCTCCCTAGGCTTATTCTTGTCCAATTAGGGTTTCTTACCAATCTTGTGCATCCAATAGGTGTGTTTGTGTCATTGGATGAACATTTAGGTCATTTTCGTCCTCCCTAGGCTTATTCTTGTCCAATTAGGGTTTTTAACCAATCTTGTGCATCCAATAAGTTCATTTGTGTCATTGGATGAACAATTAGGTCATTTTCGTCCACCCTAAGCTTATTCTTGTCCAATTAGGGTTTTTAACCAATCTTATGCATCCAATAAGTTCATTTGTGTCATTGGATGAACATTTAAGTCATTTTCGTCCTCCCTAGGCTTATTCTTGTCCAATTAGGGTTTTTAACCAATCTTGTGCATCCAATAGGTGTGTTTGTGTCATTGGATGAACATTTAGGTCATTTTCGTCCTCCCTAGGCTTATTCTTGTCCAATTAGGGTTTTTAACCAATCTTGTGCATCCAATAGGTGTGTTTAGTCATTTGATGAACATTTAGGTTATTTTCACCCTCCCTAGGCTTATTCTTGTCCAATTAGGGTTTTTAACCAATCTTGTGCATCCAATAAGTTCATTTGTGTCATTGTATTAACATTTAGGTCATTTTCGTACTCCCTAGGCTTATTCTTGTCCAATTAGGGTTTCTAACCAATCTTGTGCATCCAATAGATGTGTTTGTGTCATTGGATGAACATTTAGGTCATTTTCGTCCTCCCTAGGCTTATTCTTGTCCAATTAGGGTTTTTAACCAATCTTGTGCATCCAATAGGTGTGTTTGTGTCATTGGATGAACATTTAGGTCATTTTCGTCCTCCCTAGGCTTATTCTTGTCCAATTAGGGTTTTTAACCAATCTTGTGCATCCAATAAGTTCATTTGTGTCATTGGATTAACATTTAGGTCATTTTCGTCCTCCCTAGGCTTATTCTTGTCCAATTAGGGTTTCTAACCAATCTTGTGCATCCAATAGTGTGTTTGTGTAATTGGATGAACATTTAGGTCATTTTCGTCCTCCCTAGGCTTATTCTTGTCCAATTAGGTTTTTAACCAATCTTGTGCATCCAATAAGTTCATTTGTGTCACTGGATTAACATTTAGGTCATTTTCGTCCTCCCTAGGCTTATTCTTGTCCAATTAGGGTTTCTAACCAATCTTGTGCATCTAATAGGTGTGTTTGTGTCATTGGATGAACATTTAGGTCATTTTCGTCCTCCCTAGGCTTATTCTTGTCCAATTAGGGTTTTTAACCAATCTTGTGCATCCAATAAGTTCATTTGTGTCATTGGATTAACATTTAGGTCATTTTCGTCCACCCTAGGCTTATTCTTGTCTAATTAGTGTTTTTAACCAATCTTGTGCATCCAATAGGTGTGTTTGTGTCATTGGATGAACATTTAGGTCATTTTCGTCCTCCCTACGCTTATTCTTGTCCAATAAGGGTTTTTAACCAATCTTGGGCATCCAATAGGTGTGTTTGTGTCATTGGATGAACATTTAGGTCATTTTCGTCCTCCCTAGGCTTATTCTTGTCCAATTAGGGTTTTTAACCAATCTTGTGCATCCAATAGGTTCATTTGTGTCATTGGATGAATAGTTAGGTCATTTTCGTCCTCCCTAGGCTTATTCTTGTCAAATTAGGGTTTCTAACCAATCGTGTGCATCCAATAGGTGTGTTTGTGTCATTGGATGAACATTTAGGTCATTTTCGTCCTCCCTAGGCTTATTCTTGTCCAATTAGGGTTTTTAACCAATCTTGTGCATCCAATAGGTTTGTTTGTGTCATTGGATGAACATTTAGGTCATTTTCGTCCTCCCTAGACTTATTCTTGTCCAATTAGGATTTTTAACCAATCTTGTGCATCCAATAAGTTCATTTGTGTCATTGGATGAACATTTAGGTCATTTTCGTCCTCCCTAGAATTATTCTTGTCCAATTAGGGTTTCTAACCAATCTTGTACATCCAATAAGTTCATTTGTGTCATTGGATGAACATTTAGGTCATTTTCGTCTTCCCTAGGCTTATTCTTGTCCAATTAGGGTTTTTAACCAATCTTGTGCATCCAATAGGTGTGTTTGTGTCATTGGATGAACATTTAGGTCATTTTCGTCCTCCCTAGGCTTATTCTTGTCCAATTAGGGTTTTTAACCAATCTTGTGCATCCAATAAGTTCATTTGTGTCATTGGATTAACATTTAGGTCATTTTCGTCCTCCCTAGGCTTATTCTTGTCCAATTAGGGTTTCTAACCAATCTTGTGCATCCAATAGGTGTGTTTGTGTCATTGGATGAACATTTAGGTCATTTTCATCCTCCCTAGGCTTATTCTTGTCTAATTAGGGTTTTTAACCAATCTTGTGCATCCAATAAGTTCATTTGTGTCATTCGATGAACATTTAGGTCATTTTAATCCTCCATAGGCTTATTCTTGTCCAATTAGGGTTTTCAACCAATCTTGTGCATCCAATAGGTGTGTTTGTGTCATTGGATGAACATTTAGGTCATTTTCATCCTCCCTAGGCTTATTCTTATCCAATTAGGGTTTCTAACCAATCTTGTGCATCCAATAGGTGTGTTTGTGTCATTGGATGAACATTTAGGTCATTTTTGTCCTCCCTAGGCTTATTCTTGTCCAATTAGGGTTTTTAACCAATCTTGTGCATCCAATAAGTTCATTTGTGTCATTGGATGAACATTTAGGTAATTTTCGTCCTCCCGTGGCTTATTCTTGTCCAATTAGGGTTTCTAACCAATCTTGTGCATCCAATAGGTGTGTTTGTGTCATTGGATGAACATTTAGGTCATTTTCGTCCTCCCTAGGCTTATTCTTGTCCAATTAGGGTTTTTAACCAATCTTGTGCATCCAATAAGTTCATTTGTGTCATTGGATTAACATTTAGGTCATTTTCGTCCTCCCTAGGCTTATTCTTGTCCAATTATGGTTTCTAACCAATCTTGGGCATCCAATAGGTGTGTTTGTGTTATTGGATTAACATTTAGGTCATTTTCGTCCTCCCTAGGCTTATTCTTGTCCAATTAGGGTTTTTAACCAATCTTGTGCATCCAATAAGTTCAATTGTGTCATTGGATGAACATTTAGGTCATTTTCGTCCTCCCTAGGCTTATTCTTGTCCAATTAGGGTTTTTAACCAATCTTGTGCAACCAATAAGTTCATTTGTGTCATTGGATTAACATTTAGGTGATTTTCGTCCTCCCTAGGCTTATTCTTGTCCAATTAGGGTTTTTAACCAATCTTGTGCATCCAATAGGTGTGTTTGTGTCATTGGATGAACATTTTGGTCATTTTCGTCCTCCCTAGGCTTATTTTTGTCCATTTAGGGTTTTAAGCAATCTTCTGCATCCAATAAGTTCATTTGTGTCATTGGATGAACATTTAGGTCATTTTCGTCTTCCCTAGGCTTATTCTTGTCCAATTAGGGTTTTTAACCAATCTTGTGCATCCAATATGTTCATTTGTGTCATTGGATGAACATTTAGGTCATTTTCGTCCTCCCTAGGCTTATTCTTGTCCAATTAGGGTTTCTAAACAATCTTGTGCATCCAATAGGTGTGTTTGTGTCATTGGATGAACATTTAGGTCATTTTCGTCCTCCCTAGGCTTATTCTTGACCAATTAGGGTTTTTAACCTATGTTGTGCATCCAATAAGTTCATTTGTGTCATTAGATTAACATTTAGGTCATTTTCGTCCTCCCTAGGCTTATTCTCTTCCAATTAGGGTTTCTAACCAATCTTGTGCAACCAATAGGTGTGTTTGTGACATTGGATGAACATTTAGGTCATTTTCCTCCTCCCTAGGCTTATTCTTGTCCCATTAGGGTTTTTAACCAATCTTGTGCATCCAATAAGTTCAATTGTGTCATTGGATGAACATTTAGGTCATTTTCGTCTTCCCTAGGCTTATTCTTGTCCAATTAGGGTTTTTAACCAATCTTGTGCATCCAATATGTTCATTTGTGTCATTGGATGAACATTTAGGTCATTTTCGTCCTCCCTAGGCTTATTCTTGTCCAATTAGGGTTTCTAAACAATCTTGTGCATCCAATAGGTGTGTTTGTGTTATTGGATGAACATTTAGGTAATTTTCGTCCTCCCTAGGCTTATTCTTGTCCAATTAGGGTTTTTAACCAATCTTGTGCATCCAATAAGTTCATTTGTGTCATTGGATTAACATTTAGGTCATTTTCGTCCTCCCTAGGCTTATTCTTGTCCAATTAGGGTTTTTAACCAATCTTGTGCATCCAATAGGTGTGTTTGTGTCATTGGATGAACATTTAGGTCATTTTCGTCCTCCCTAGGCTTATTCTTGTCCAATTAGGGTTTCTAACCATTCTTGTGCATCGAATAGGTGTGTTTAGTCATTTGATGAACATTTAGGTTATTTTCGTCCTCCCTAGGCTTATTCTTGTCCAATTAGGGTTTTTAACCAATCTTGTGCATCCAATAAGTTCATTTGTGTCATTGGATTAACATTCAGGTCATTTTCGTCCTCCCTAGGCTTATTCTTGTCCAATTAGGGTTTCTAACCAATCTTGTGCATCCAATAGGTGTGTTTGTGTCATTGGATGAACATTTAGGTCATTTTCGTCCTCCCTAGGCTTATTCTTTTCCAATTAGGGTTTTTAACCAATCTTATGCATCCAATAAGTTCATTTGTGTCATTGGATGAATAGTTAGGTCATTTTCGTCCTCCCTAGGCTTATTCTTGTCAAATTAGGGTTTGTAACCAATCGTGTGCATCCAATAGGTGTGTTTGTGTCATTGGATGAACATTTAGGTCATTTTCGTCCTCCCTAGGCTTATTCTTGTCCAATTAGGGTTTTTAACCAATCTTGTGCATCCAATAAGTTCATTTGTGTCATTGGATTAACATTTAGGTCATTTTCGTCCTCCCTAGGCTTATTCTTGTCCAATTAGGGTTTCTAACCAATCTTGTGCATCCAATAGGTGTTTTTGTGTCGTTGGATGAACATTTAGGTCATTTTCGTCCTCCCTATGCTTATTCTTGTCCAATTAGGGTTTTTAACCAATCTTGTGCATCTAATAAGTTCAATTGTGTCATTGGATGAACATTTAGGTCATTTTCGTCCTCCCTAGGCTTATTCTTGTCCAATTAGGGTTTTTAACCAATCTTGTGCATCCAATAAGTTCATTTGTGTCATTGGATTAACATTTATGTCATTTTCGTCCTCCCTAGGCTTATTCTTGTCCAATTAGGGTTTCTAACCAACCTTGTGCATCCAATAGGTGTGTTTGTGACATTGGATGAACATTTAGGTCATTTTCGTCCTCCCTAGGCTTATTCTTGTCCAATTAGGGTTTTTAACCAATCTTGTGCATCCAATAAGTTCAATTGTGTCATTGGATGAACATTTAGGTCATTTTCATCCTCCCTAGGCTTATTCTTTTCCAATTAGGGTTTTTAACCAATCTTGTGCTTCCAATAAGTTCATTTGTGTCATTGGATTAACATTTATGTCATTTTCGTCCTCCCTAGGCTTATTCTTGTCCAATTAGGGTTTCTAACCAATCTTGTGCATCCAATAGGTGTGTTTGTGTCATTGGATGAACATTTAGGTCATTTTCGTCCTCCCAAGGCTTATTCTTGTCCAATTAGGGTTCTTAACCAATCTTGTGCATCCAATATGTTCATTTGTGTCATTGGATGAACATTTAGGTCATTTTCGTCCACCCTAGGCTTATTCTTGTCCAATTAGGGGTTCATAAAAATCTTGTGCATCCAATAGGTGTGTTTGTGTCATTGGATAAACATTTAGGTCATTTTCGTCCTCCCTAGGCTTATTCTTGTCCAATTAGGGTTTTTAACCAATCTTGTGCATCCAATAAGTTCATTTGTGTCATTGGATGAACATTTAGGTCATTTTCGTCCTCCCTAGGCTTATTCTTGTCCAATTAGGGTTTTTAACCAATCTTGTGCATCCAATAAGTTCATTTGTGTTATTGGATGAACATTTAGGTCATTTTCGTCCTCCATAGGCTTATTCTTGTCCAATTAGGGTTTTCAACCAATCTTGTGCATCCAATAAGTTCATTTGTGTCATTGGATGAACATTTAGGTCATTTTCGTCCTCCCTAGGCTTATTCTTGTCCAATTAGGGTTTTTATGCAATCTTATGCATCCAATAGGTGTGTTTGTGTCATTGTAGGAACATTTAGGTCATTTTCGTCCTCCCTAGTTTTATTCTTGTCCAATTAGGGTTTTTATGCAATCTTGTGCATCCAATAGGTGTGTTTGTGTCATTGGAGGAACATTTAGGTCATTTTCGTCCTCCCTAGTCTTATTCTTGTCCAATTAGGGTTTTTATGCAATATTGTGCATCCAATAGGTGTGTTTGTGTCATTGGACGAACATTTAGGTGATTTTCGTCCTCCCAAGGCTTATTCTTGTCCAAGTAGGGTTTTTAACCAATCTTGTGCATCCAATAAGTTCATTTGTGTCATTGGATGAACATTTATGTCATTTTCGTCCTCCCTAGTCTATTCTTGTCCAATTACGGTTTTTATGCAATCTTGTGCATCCAATAGGTGTGTTTGTGTCACTGGAGGAACATTTAGGTCATTTTCGTCCTCCCTAATCTTATTCTTGTCCAATTAGGGTTTTTATGCAATCTTGAACATCCAATAGGTGTGTTTGTGTCATTGGACGAACATTTAGGTCATTTTCGTCCTCCCTAGGCTTATTCTTGTCCAATTAGGGTATGTAACCAATCTTGTGCATCCAATAAGTTCATTTGTGTCATTGGATGAACATTTAGGTCATTTTCGTCATCCCTAGTCTTATTCTTGTCCAATTAGGGTTTTTATGCAATCTTGTGCATCCAATAGGTGTGTTTGTGTCATTGGACGAACATTTAGGTCATTCTCGTCCACCCTAGGCTTATTCTTGTCCAATTATGGTTTTAACCAATCTTGTGCATCCAATAAGTTCATTTGTGTCATTGGATGATCATTTAGGTCATTTTCGTCCTCCCTAGGCTTATTCTTGTCCAATTAGGGTTTTCAACCAATCTTGTGCATCCAATAAGTTCATTTGTGTCATTGGATGAACATTTAGGTCATTTTCGTCCTCCCTAGGCTTATTCTTGTCCAATTAGGGTTTTTAACCAATCTTGTGCATCCAATAAGTTCATTTGTGTCATTGGATGAACATTTAGGTCATTTTCGTCCTCCCTAGGCTTATTCTTGTCCAATTAGGGTTTCTAACCAATCTTGTGCATCCAATAGGTGTATTTGTGTCATTGGATGAACATTTAGCTCATTTTCGTCCTCCCTAGGCTTATTCTTGTCCAATTAGGGTTTTTAAGCAATCTTGTGCATCCAATAAGTTCATTTGTGTCATTGGATGAACATTTAGGTCATTTTCGTCCTCCCTAGGCTTATTCTTGTCCAATTAGGGTTTTTAACCAATCTTGTGCATCCAATAGGTGTGTTTGTGTCATTGGATGAACATTTAGGTCATTTTCGTCCTCCCTAGGCTTATTCTTGTCTAATTAGGGTTTTTACGCAATCTTGTGCATCCAGTAAGTTCATTTGTGTCATTGGATGAACATTTAGGTCATTTTCGTCCTCCCTAGGCTTATTCTTGTCCAATTAGGGTTTTTAACCAATCTTGTGCATCCAATAGGTGTGTTTGTGTCATTGGATGAACATTTAGGTCATTTTCGTCCTCCCTAGGCTTATTCTTGTACAATTAGGGTTTTTAACCAATCTTGTGCATCCAATAAGTTCATTTGTGTCATTGGATTAACATTTAGGTCATTTTCGTCCTCCCTAGGCTTATTCTTGTCCAATTAGGGTTTCTAACCAATCTTGTGCATCCAATAGGTGTGTTTGTGTCATTGGATGAACATTTAGGTCATTTTCGTCCTCCCTAGGCTTATTCTTGTCCAATTAGGGTTTTTAACCAATCTTGTGCATCCAATAAGTTCATTTGTGTCTTTGGGTGAACATTTAGGTCATTTTCGTCCTTCCTAGGCTTATTATTGTCCAATTAGGGTTTCTAACCAATCTTGTGCATCCAATAGGTGTGTTTAGTCATTTGATGAACATTTAGGTTATTTTCGTCCTCCCTAGGCTTATTCTTGTCCAATTAGGGTTTTTAACCAATCTTGTGCATCCAATAAGTTCATTTGTGTCATTGGATTAACATTTAGGTCATTTTCGTCCTCCCTAGGCTTATTCTTGTCCAATTAGGGTTTCTAACCAATCTTGTGCATCCAATAGGTGTGTTTGTGTCATTGTATGAACATTTAGGTCATTTTCGTCCTCCCTAGGCTTATTCTTGTCCAATTAGGGTTTTTAACCAATCTTGTGCATCCAATAAGTTCATTTGTGTCATTGAATTAACATTTAGGTCATTTTCGTCCTCCCTAGGCTTATTTTTGTCCAATTAGGGTTTTTAACCAATCTTGTGCATCCAATAAGTTCAATTGTGTCATTGGATGAACATTTAGGTCATTTTCGTCCTCCCTAGACTTATTCTTGTCCAATTACGGTTTTTAACCAATCTTGTGCATCCAATAAGTTCATTTGTGTCATTGGATTAACATTTAGGTCATTTTCGTCCTCCCTAGGCTTATTCTTGTCCAATTAGGGTTTCTAACCAATCTTGTGCATCCAATAGGTGTGTTTGTGACATTGGATGAACATTTAGGTCATTTTCGTCGTCCATAGGCTTATTCTTGTCCCATTAGGGTTTCTAAACAATCTTGTGCATCCAATAGGTGTGTTTGTGTCATTGGATGAACATTTAGGTCATTTTCGTGCTCCCTAGGCTTATTCTTGTCCAATTAGGGTTTTAAGCAATCTTGTGCATCCAATAAGTTCATTTGTGTCATTGGATTAACATTTAGGTCATTTTCGTCCTCCCTAAGCTTATTCTTGTCCAATTAGGGTTTTTAACCAATCATGTGCATCCAATAAGTTCATTTGTGTCGTTGGATGAACAATTAGGTCATTTTCGTCCACCCTAGGCTTATTCTTGTCCAATTACGGTTTTTAACCAATCTTGTGCATCCAATAAGTTCATTTGTGTAATTGGATGAACATTTAGGTCATTTTCGTCCTCCCTAGGCTTATTCTTGTCCAATTAGGGTTTTTAACCAATCTTGTGCATCCAATAGGTGTGTTTGTGTAATTGGATGAACATTTAGGTCATTTTCGTCCTCCCTAGGCTTATTCTTGTCCAATTAGGGTTTTTAACCAATCTTGTGCATCCAATAGGTGTGTTTGTGTCATTGGATGAACATTTAGGTCATTTTCGTCCTCCCTAGGCTTATTCTTGTCCAATTAGGGTTTTTAACCAATCTTGTGCATCCAATAAGTTCATTTGTGTCATTGGATGAACATTAATGTCATTTTCGTCCTCCCTAGGCTTATTCTTGTCCAATTAGGGTTTCTAACCAATCTTTTGCATCCAATAGGTGTGTTTGTGTCAGTGGATGAACTTTTAGGTCATTTTCGTCCTCCCTAGGCTTATTCTTGTCCAATTAGGGTTTTTAACCAATCTTGTGCATCCAATAGGTGTGTTTGTGTCATTGGATGAACATTTAGGTCATTTTCGTCCTCCCTAGGCTTATTCTTGTCCAATTAGGGTTTTTAACCAATCTTGTGCATCCAATAGGTGTGTTTGTGTCATTGGATGAACATTTAGGTCATTTTCGTCCTCCCTAGGCTTATTCTTGTCCAATTAGGGTTTCTAAACAATCTTGTGTATCCAATATGTGTGTTTGTGTCATTGGATGAACATTTAGGTCATTTTCGTCCTCCCTAGGCTTATTCTTGTCCAATTAGGGTTTTTAACCAATCTTGTGCATCCAATAAGTTCATTTGTGTCATTGGATTAACATTTAGGTCATTTTCGTCCTCCCTAGGCTTATTCTTGTCCAATTAGGGTTTCTAACCAATCTTGTACATCCAATAGGTGTGTTTGTGTTATGGGATGAACATTTAGGTCATTTTCGTCCTCCCTAGGCTTATTCTTGTCCAATTAGGGTTTTTAACCAATCTTGTGCATCCAATAAGTTCAATTGTGTCATTGGATGAACATTTAGGTCATTTTCATCCTCCCTAGGCTTATTCTTTTCCAATTAGGGTTTTTAACCAATCTTGTGCTTCCAATAAGTTCATTTGTGTCATTGGATTAACATTTATGTCATTTTCGTCCTCCCTAGGCTTATTCTTGTCCAATTAGGGTTTCTAACCAATCTTGTGCATCCAATAGGTGTGTTTGTGTCGTTGGATGAACATTTATGTCATTTTCGTCCTCCCTAGGCTTATTCTTGTCCAATTAGGGTTTCTAACCAATCTTGTGCATCCAATAGGTGTGTTTGTGACATTGGATGAACATTTAGGTCATTTTCGTCCTCCCTAACCTTATTCTTGTCCCATTAGGGTTTTTAACCAATCTTGTGCATCCAATAAGTTAAATTGTGTCATTGGATGAACATTTAGGTCATTTTCGTCCTCCCAAGGCTTATTCTTGTCCAATTAGGGTTCTTAACCAATCTTGTGCATCCAATATGTTCATTTGTGTCATTGGATGAACATTTAGGTCATTTTCGTCCACCCTAGGCTTATTCTTGTCCAATTAGGGTTTCTAAACAATCTTGTGCATCCAATAGGTGTGTTTGTGTCATTGGATGAACATTTAGGTCATTTTCGTCCTCCCTAGGCTTATTCTTGTCCAATTAGGGTTTTTAACCAATCTTGTGCATCCATTAAGTTCATTTGTGTCATTGGATTAACATTTAGGTCATTTTCGTCCTCCCTAGGCTTATTCTTGTCCAATTAGGGTTTTTAACCAATCTTGTGCATCCAATAAGTTCATTTGTGTCATTGGATTAACATTTAGGTCATTTTCGTCCTCCCTATGCTTATTCTTGTCCAATTAGGGTTTCTAACCAATCTTGTGCATGCAATAGGTGTGTTTGTGTCATTGGATGAACATTTAGGTCATTTTCGTCCTCCCTAGGCTTATTCTTTTCCAATTAGGGTTTTTAACTAATCTTGTGCATCCAATAAGTTCATTTGTGTCATTGGATGAATAGTTAGGTCATTTTCGTCCTCCCTAGGCTTATTCTTGTCAAATTAGGGTTTCTAACCAATCGTGTGCATCCGATAGGTGTGTTTGTGTCATTGGATGAACATTTAGGTCATTTTCGTCCTCCCTAGGCTTATTCTTGTCCAATTAGGGTTTTTAACCAATCTTGTGCATCCAATAGGTGTGTTTGTGTCATTGGATGAACATTTAGGTCATTTTCGTCCTCCCTAGGCTTATTCTTGTCCAATTAGGGTTTTTCACCAATCTTGTGCAACCAATAGGTGTGTTTATGTCATTGGAATAACATTTAGGTCATTTTCGTCCTCCCTAGGCTTATTCTTGTCCAATTAGGGTTTTTAACCAATCTTGTGCATCCAATAGGTGTGTTTGTATCATTGGATTAACATTTAGGTCATTTTCGTCCTCCCAAGGCTTATTCTTGTCCAAATAGGGTTTTTAACCAATCTTGTGCATCCAATAGGTGCGTTTGTGTCATTGGATGAACATATAGGTCATTTTCGTCCTCCCTAGGCTTATTCTTGTCCAATTAGGGTTTTTAACCAATCTTGTGCATCCAATAGGTGTGTTTGTGTCATTGGATAAACATTTAGGTCATTTTCGTCCTCCCTAGGCTTATTCTTGTCCAATTAGGATTTTTAACCAATCTTGTGCATCCAATAAGTTCATTTGTGTCATTGGATGAACATTTAGGTCATTTTCGTCCTCCCTAGAATTATTCTTGTCCAATTAGGGTTTCTAACCAATCTTGTGCATCCAATAAGTTCATTTGTGTCATTGGATGAACATTTAGGTCATTTTCGTCCTCCCTAGGCTTATTCTTGTCCAATTAGGGTTTTTAACCAATCTTGTGCATCCAATAGGTGTGTTTGTGTCATTGGATGAACATTTAGGTCATTTTCGTCCCTCCTAGGCTTATTCTTGTCCAATTAGGGGTTCTAACCAATCTTGTGCATCCAATAGGTGTATTTGTGTCATTGGATGAACATTTAGGTCATTTTCGTCCTCCCTAGGGTTATTCTTGTCTAATTAGGGTTTTTAAGCAATCTCGTGCATCCAATAAGTTCATTTGTGTTATTGGATGAACATTTAGGTTATTTTCGTCCTCACTAGGCTTAGTTTTGTGCAATTAGGGTTTTTAACCAATCTTGTGCATCCAATAGGTGTGTTTGTGTCATTAGATGAACATTTAGGTCATTTTTATCCTCCCTAGGCTTATTGTTGTCCAATTAGGGTTTTTAACCAATCTTGTGCATCCAATAGGTGTGTTTGTGTCATTGGATGAACATTTAGGTCATTTTCGTCCTCCCTAGTCTTATTCTTGTCCAATTAGGGTTTTAAGCAATCTTGTGCATCCAATAAGTTCATTTGTGTCATTGGATTAAGATTTAAGTCATTTTCGTCCTCCCTAGGCTTATTCTTGTTCAATTAGGGTTTCTAACCAATCTTGTGCATCCAATAGGTGTGTTTGTGTCATTGGATGAACAATTAGCTCATTTTCTTCCTCCCTAGTCTTATTCTTGTCCAATTAGGGTTTTAAGCAATCTTGTGCATCCAATAAGTTCATTTGTGTCATTGGATTAAGATTTAAGTCATTTTCGTCCTCCCTAAGCTTATTCTTGTTGAATTAGGGTTTCTAACCAATCTTGTGCATCCAATAGGTGTATTTGTGTCATTGGATGAACATTTAGGTCATTTTCGTCCTCCCTAGGCTTATTCTTGTCTAATTAGGGTTTTTAAGCAATCTTGTGCATCCAATAAGTTCATTTGTGTTATTGGATGAACATTTAGGTCATTTTCGTCCTCCCTAGGCTTATTCTTGTCCAATTAGGATTTTTAACCAATCTTGTGCATCCAATAAGTTCATTTGTGTCATTGGATGAACATTTAGGTCATTTTCGTCCTCCCTAGAATTATTCTTGTCCAATTAGGGTTTCTAACCAATCTTGTGCATCCAATAAGTTCATTTGTATCATTGGATGAACATTTAGGTCATTTTCGTCCTCCCTAGGCTTATTCTTGTCCAATTAGGGTTTTTAACCAATCTTGTGCATCCAATAGGTGTGTTTGTGTCATTGGATGAACATTTAGGTCATTTTCGTCCTCTCTTGTCTTATTCTTGTCCAATTAGGGTTTTAAGCCAATCTTGTGCATCCAATAGGTGTGTTTGTGTCATTTGATGAACATTTAGGTCATTTTCGTCCTCCCAAGGTTTATTCTTATCCAATTAGGGTTTTAAGCAATCTTGTGCATCCAATAAGTTCATTTGTGTCATTGGATTAAGATTTAAGTCATTTTCGTTCTCCCTAGGCTTATTCTTGTCCAGTTAGGGTTTTTAACCAATCTTGTGCATCCAATAGGTGTGTTTGTGTCATTGGATGAACATTTAGGTCTTTTTCATCCTCCCTAGGCTTATTCTTGTCCAATTAGGGTTTTTAACCAATCTTGTGCAGCCAATAAGTTCATTTGTGTCATTGGATGAACATTTAGGTCATTTTCGTCCTCCCTAGGCTTATTCTTGTCCAATTAGGGTTTTTAAGCAATCTTGTGCATCCAATATGTTCATTTATGTCATTGGATGAACATTTAGGTCATTTTCGTCCTCCCTAGGCTTATTCTTGTCCAATTAGGGTTTTTAAGCAATCTTGTGCATCCAATAAGTTCATTTGTGTCATTGGATGAACATTTAGGTCATTTTCGTCCGCCCTAGGCTTATTTTTGTCCAATTAGGGTTTTTAACCAATCTTGTGCATCCAATAGGTGTGTTTGTGTCATTGGATGAACATTTAGGTCATTTTCGTCCTCCCTAGGCTTATTCTTGTCCAATTAGGGTTTTTAACCAATCTTGTGCATCCAATAAGTTCATTTGTGTCATTGGATAAACATTTAGGTCATTTTCGTCCTCCCTAGGCTTATTCTTGTCCAATTAGGGTTTTTAACCAATCTTGTGCATCCAATAGGTTCATTTGTGTCATTGGATGAACATTTAGGTCATTTTCGTCCTCCCAAGGCTTATTCTTGTCCAATTAGGGTTTTCAACCAATCTTGTGCATCCAATAAATTCATTTGTGTCATTGGATGAACATTTAGGTCATTTTCGTCCTCCCTAGGCTTATTCTTGTCCAGTTAGGGTTTTTAAGCAATCTTGTGAATCCAATAAGTTCATTTGTTTCATTGGATGAACATTTAGGTCATTTTGGTCCTCCCTAGGCTTATTCTTGTCCAATTAGGGTTTCTAACCAATCTCGTGCATCCAATAGGTGTGTTTGTGTCATTGGATGATCATTTAGGTCATTTTCGTCCTCCCTAGTCTTATTCTTGTCCAATTAGGGTTTTAAGCAATCTTGTGCATCCAATAAGTTCATTTGTGTCATTGGATGAACATTTAGGTTATTTTCGTCCTCACTAGGCTAATTCTTGTCCAATAAGGGTTTTTAACCAATCTTGTGCATCCAATAAGTTCATTTGTGTCATTGGATGATCATTTAGGTTATTTTCGTCCTCACTAGGCTAATTCTTGTCCAATAAGGGTTTTTAACCAATCTTGTGCATCCAATAAGTTCATTTGTGTCATTGGATAAACATTTAGGTCATTTTCGTCCACCCTAGGCTTATTCTTGTCCAATTAGGGTTTTTAACCAATCTTGTGCATCCAATAGGTGTGTTTGTGTCATTGGATGAACATTTAGGTCATTTTCGTCCTCCCTAGGCTTATTCTTGTCCAATTAGGGTTTTTAACCAATCCTGTGCATCCAATAAGTTCATTTGTGTCATTGGATAAACATTTAGGTCATTTTCGTCCACCCTAGGCTTATTCTTGTCCAATTAGGGTTTTTAACCAATCTTGTGCCTCCAATAAGTTCATTTGTGTCATTGGATGAACATTTAGGTCATTTTCGTCCTCCCAAGGCTTATTCTTGTCCAATTAGGGTTTTTAACCAATCTTGTGCATCCAATAAGTTCATTTGTGTCATTGGATGAACATTTAGGTCATTTTCGTCCTCCCTAGGCTTATTCTTGTCCAATTAGGGTTTCTAACCAATCTTGTGCATCCAATAGATGTGTTTGTGTCATTGGATGAATAATTAGGTCATTTTCGTCCTCCCTAGTATTATTTTTGTCCAATTAGGGTTTTAAGCAATCTTGTGAATCCAATAAGTTCATTTGTTTCATTGGATGAACATTTAGGTCATTTTCGTCCTCCCTAGGCTTATTCATGTTCAATTAGGGTTTCTAACCAATCTTGTGCATCCAATAGGTGTGTTTGTGTCATTTGATGAATATTTAGGTCATTTTCGTCCTCCCTAGTCTTATTTTTGTTCAATTAGGGTTTTAAGCAATCTTGTGCATCCAATAAGTTCATTTGTGTCATTGGATAAACATTTAGGTTATTTTCGTCCTCACTAGGCTTAGTTTTGTGCAATTAGGGTTTTTAACCAATCTTGTGCAACCAATAGGTGTGTTTATGTCATTAGATGATCATTTAGGTCATTTTCATCCTCCCTAGGCTTATTGTTGTCCAATTAGGGTTTTTAACCAATCTTGTGCATCCAATAGGTGTGTTTGTGTCATTGGATGAACATTTAGGTCATTTTCGTCCTCCCTAGGCTTATTCTTGTCCAATTAGGGTTTTTAAGCAATCTTGTGCATCCAATAAGTTCATTTGTGTCATTGGATGGACATTTAGGTCATTTTCGTCCTCCCTAGGCTTATTCTTGTCCAATTAGGGTTTTTAACCAATCTTGTGCATCCAATAGGTGTGTTTGTGTCATTGGATGAACATTTAGGTCATTTTCGTCCTCCCTAGGCTTATTCTTGTCCAATTAGGGTTTTTAACCAATCTTGTGCATCCAATAAGTTCATTTGTGTCATTGGATTAACATTTAGGTCATTTTCGTCCTCCCTAGGCTTATTCTTGTCCAATTAGGGTTTCTAACCAATCTTGTGCATCCAATAGTGTGTTTGTGTAATTGGATGAACATTTAGGTCATTTTCGTCCTCCCTAGGCTTATTCTTGTCCAATTAGGTTTTTAACCAATCTTGTGCATCCAATAAGTTCATTTGTGTCACTGGATTAACATTTAGGTCATTTTCGTCCTCCCTAGGCTTATTCTTGTCCAATTAGGGTTTCTAACCAATCTTGTGCATCTAATAGGTGTGTTTGTGTCATTGGATGAACATTTAGGTCATTTTCGTCCTCCCTAGGCTTATTCTTGTCCAATTAGGGTTTTTAACCAATCTTGTGCATCCAATAAGTTCATTTGTGTCATTGGGTGAACATTTAGGTCATTTTCGTCCTATCTAGGCTTATTGTTGTCCAATTAGGGTTTCTAACCAATCTTGTGCATCCAATAGGTGTGTTTAGTCATTTGATGAACATTTAGGTTATTTTCGTCCTCCCTAGGCTTATTCTTGTCCAATTAGGGTTTTTAACCAATCTTGTGCATCCAATAAGTTCATTTGTGTCATTGGATTAACATTTAGGTCATTTTCGTCCTCCCTAGGCTTATTCTTGTGCAATTAGGGTTCTTAACCAATCTTATGCATCCAATAAGTTCATTTGTGTCATTGGATGAACATTTAGGTCATTTTCGTCCTCCCAAGGCTTATTCTTGTCCAATTTGGGTTTCTAACCAATCTTGTGCATCCAATAAGTTCATTTGTGTCATTGGATGAACATTTAGGTCATTTTCGTCCTCCCTAGGCTTATTCTTGTCCAATTAGGGTTTTTAACCAATCTTGTGCATCCAATAAGTTCATTTGTGTCATTGGATTAACATTTAGGTCATTTTCGTCCTTCATAGGGTTATTCTTGTCCAATTAGGGTTTCTAACCAATCTTGTGCATCCAATAGGTGTGTTTGTGTCATTGGATGAACATTTAGGTCATTTTCGTCCTCCATAGGCTTATTCTTGTCCAATTAGGGTTTTTAACCAATCTTGTGCATCCAATAAGTTCATTTGTGTCATTGGATGTACATTTAGGTCATTCTCGTCATCCCTAGGTTTATTCTTGACCAATTAGGGTTTTTCAACAATCTTGTGCATCCAATAAGTGTGTTTGTGTCTTTGGATGAACGTTTAGGCCATTTTCGTCCTCCCTAGTGTTATTCTTTTTCAATTTTGGTTTTTAAACAATCTTGTGCATCCAATAGGTGTGTTTGTGTCATTGGATGAACATTTAGGTCATTTTCGTCCTCCATAGGCTTATTCTTGTCCAATTAGGGTTTTTAACCAATCTTGTGCATCCAATAGGTGTGTTTGTGTCATTGGATGATCATTTAGGTCATTTTCGTCCTCCCTAGGCTTATTCTTGTCCAATTAGGGTTTTTAACCAATCTTGTGCATCCAATAAGTTCAATTGTGTCATTGGATGAACATTTAGGTCATTTTCGTCCTCCCTAGGCTTATTCTTGTCCAATTAGGGTTTTTAACCAATCTAGTGCATCCAATAAGTTCATTTGTGTCATTGGATTAACATTTAGGTCATTTTCGTCCTCCCTAGGCTTATTCTTGTCCAATTAGGGTTTTTAACCAATCTTGTGCATCCAATAAGTTCATTTGTGTCATTGGATTAACATTTATGTCATTTTCGTCCTTCCTAGGCTTATTCTTGTCCAATTAGGGTTTCTAACCAATCTTGTGCATCCAATAGGTGTGTTTGTGTCATTGGATGAACATTTAGGTCATTTTCGTCCTCCCTAGGCTTATTCTTGTCCAATTAGGGTTTTTAACCAATCTTGTGCATCCAATAAGTTCATTTGTGTCATTGGATGAACATTTAGGTGATTTTCGTCCTCCCTAGGCTTATTCTTGTCCAGTTAGGGTTTTTAACCAATCTTGTGCATCCAATAGGTGTGTTTGTGTCATCAGATGAACATTTAGGTCATTTTCGTCCTCCCTAGGCTTATTCTTGTCCAATTAGGGTTTTTAACCAATCTTGTGCATCCAATAGGTGTGTTTGTGTCATTGGATGAACATTTAGGTCATTTTCGTCCTCCCTAGGCTTATTCTTGTCCAATTAGGGTTTTTAAGCAATCTTGTGCATCCAATAAGTTCATTTGTGTCATTGGATGAACATTTAGGTCATTTTCGTCCTCCCTAGATTTAGTTTTGTGCAATTAGGGTTTTTAACCAATCTTGTGCATCCAATAGGTGTGTTTGTGTCATTAGATGAACATTTAGGTCATTTTCATCCTCCCTAGGCTTATTGTTGTCCAATTAGGGTTTTTAACCAATCTTGTGCATCCAATAGGTGTGTTTGTGTCATTGGATGAACATTTAGGTCATTTTCGTCCTCCCTAGGCTTATTGTTGTCCAATTAGGGTTTTTAACCAATCTTGTGCATCCAATAAGTTCATTTGTGGCATTGGATGAACATTTAGGTCATTTTCGTCCTCCCTAGGCTTATTCTTGTCCAATTAGGGTTTTTAACCAATCTTGTGCATCCAATAGGTGTGTTTGTGTCATTGGATGAACATTTAGGTCATTTTCGTCCTCCCTAGGCTTATTCTTGTCCAATTAGGGTTTCTAACCAATCTTATGCATCCAATAGGTGTGTTTAGTCATTTGATGAACATTTAGGTTATTTTCATCCTCCCTAGGCTTATTCTTGTCCAATTAGGGTTTTTAACCAATCTTGTGCATCCAATAAGTTCATTTGTGTCATTGGATTAACATTTAGGTCATTTTCGTCCTCCCTAGGCTTATTCTTGTCCAATTAGGGTTTCTAACCAATCTTGTGCATCCAATAGGTGTGTTTGTGTCATTGGATGAACATTTAGGTCATTTTCGTCCTCCCTAGTCTTATTCTTGTCCAATTAGGGTTTTAAGCAATCTTGTGCATCCAATAAGTTCATTTGTGTCATTGGATGAGTAGTTAGGTCATTTTCGTCCTCCCTAGGCTTATTCTAGTCAAATTAGGGTTTCTAACGAATCTTGTGCATCCAATAGGTGTGTTTGTGTCTTTGGATGAACATTTAGGTTATTTTCGTCCTCCCTAGTCTTATTCTTGTCCAATTAGGGTTTTAAGCAATCTTGTGCATCCAATAAGTTCATTTGTGTCATTGGATGAATAGTTAGGTCATTTTCGTCCTCCCTAGGCTTATTCTTGTCCAATTAGGGTTTCTAACCAATCTTGTGAATCCAATAGGTGTGTTTGTGACATTGGATGAACATTTAGGTCATTTTCGTCCTCCCTAGGCTTATTCTTGTCCAATTAGGGTTTCTAACCAATCTTGTGAATCCAATAGGTGTGTTTGTGTCATTGGATGAACATTTAGGTCATTTTCGTCTTCCCTAGGCTTATTCTTGTCCAATTAGGGTTTTTAACCAATCTCGTGCATCCAATATGTTCATTTGTGTCATTGGATGAACATTTAAGTCATTTTCGTCCTCCCTAGGCTTATTCTTGTCCAATTAGGGTTTCTAAACAATCTTGTGCATCCAATAGGTGTGTTTGTGTCATTGGATGAACATTTAGGTCATATTCGTCCTCCCTAGGCTTATTCTTGTCCAATTAGGGTTTTTAACCAATCTTGTGCATCCAATAAGTTCATTTGTGTCATTGGATTAACATTTAGGTCATTTTCGTCCTCCCTAGGCTTATTCTTGTCCAATTAGGGTTTTTAACCAATCTTGCGCATCCAATAGCTGTGTTTGTGTCAGGATTAACATTTAGGTCATTTTCGTCCTCCCTAGGCTTATTCTTGTCCAATTAGGGTTTCTAACCAATCTTGTGCATCCAATAGGTGTGTTTGTGTCATTGGATGAACATTTAGGTCATTTTCGTCCTCCCTATTCTTATTCTTGTCCAATTAAGGTTTTTAACCAATCTTGGGCATCCAATAGGTGTGTTTGTGTCATTGGATGAACATGTAGGTCATTTTCGTCCTCCCTAGGCTTATTCTTGTCCAATTAGGGTTTTTAAACAATCTTGTGCATCCAATAAGTTCATTTGTGTCATTGGGTGAACATTTAGGTCATTTTCGTCCTCGCTAGGCTTATTCTTGTCCAATTAGGGTTTCTAACAAATCTTGTGCATCCAATAGGTGTGTTTAGTCATTTGATGAACATTTAGGTTATTTTCGTCCTCCATAGGCTTTTCTTGTCCAATTAGGGTTTTTAACCAATCTTGTGCATCCAATAAGTTCATTTGTGTCATTGGATTAACATTTAGGTCATTTTCGTCTTCCCTAGGCTTATTCTTGTCCAATTAGGGTTTCTAACCAATCTTGTGCATCCAATAGGTGTGTTTGTGTCATTGGATGAACATTTAGGTCATTTTCGTCCTCCCTAGGCTTATTCTTGTCCAATTAGGGTTTTTAACCAATCTTGTGCATCCAATAGGTGTGTTTGTGTCATTGGATGAACATTTAGGTCATTTTCGTCCTCCCTAGGCTTATTCTTGTCCAATTAGGGTTTTTAAGTAATCTTGTGCATCCAATAAGTTCATTTGTGTCATTGGATGAACATTTAGGTCATTTTCGTCCTCCCTAGGCTTATTCTTGTCCAATTAGGGTTTTTAACCAATCTTGTGCATCCAATAGGTGTATTTGTGTCATTGGATTAACATTTAGGTCATTTTCGTCCTCCCTAGGCTTATTCTTGTCCAATTAGGGTTTCTAACCAATCTTGTGCATCCAATAGGTGTGTTTGTGTCATTGGATGAACATTTAGGTCATTTTCGTCCTCCCTAGGCTTATTCTTGTCCAATTAGGGTTTTTAACCAATCTTGTGCATCCAATAAGTTCATTTGTGTGATTGGATGAACATTTAGGTCATTTTCGTCCACCCTAGCCTTATTCTTGTCCAATTAGGATTTTTAACCAATCTTGTGCGTCCAATAAGTTCATTTGTGTCATTGGATGAACATTTAGGTCATTTTCGTCCTCCCTAGGCTTATTCTTGTCCAATTAGGGTTTTTAAGAAATCTTGTGCATCCAATAAGTTGATTTGTGTTATTGGATGAACATTTAGGTCATTTTCGTCCTCCCTAGGCTTATTCTTGTCCAATTAGGGTTTCTAACCAATCTTGTGCATCCAATAGGTGTGTTTGTGTCATTGGATGAACATTTAGGTAATTTTCGTCCTCCCTAGTCTTATTCTTGTCAAATTAGGGTTTTAAACAATCTTATGCATCCAATAAGTTCATTTGTGCAATTAGGGTTTTTAACCAATCTTGTGCATCCAAAAGGTGTGTTTGTGTCATTAGATGAACATTTAGGTCATTTTCATCCTCCCTAGGCTTATTGTTGTCCAATTAGGGTTTTTAACCAATCTTGTACATCCAATAGGTGTGATTGTGTCATTGGATGAACATTTAGGTCATTTTCGTCCTCCCTAGTCTTATTCTTGTCCAATTAGGGTTTTAAGCATTCTTGTGCAATCAATGTGTGTGTTTGTGTCATTGAATGCACATTTAGGACATTTTCGTCTTCCCTATGCTTATTCTTGTATAATTAGGGTTTCTAACGAATCTTGTGCATATAATAGGTGTGTTTGTGTCATTGGATGAACATTTAGGTCATTTTCGTCCTCCCTAGGCTTATTCTTGTCCAATTAGGGTTTTTAACCAAACTTGTGCTTCCAATAGGTGTGTTTGTGTCATTGGATGAACATTTAGGTCATGTTCGTCCTCCCAAGGCTTATTCTTGTCCAATTAGGGTTTTAAGCAATCTTGTGCATCCAATAAGTTAATTTGTGTCATTGGATTAAGATTTAAGTCATTTTCGTCCTCCCTAGGCTTTTTCATGTCTAGTTAGGGTTTTTAACCAATCTTGTCATTCAATAGGTGTGTTTGTGTCATTAGATGAACATTTAGGTCATTTTTGTCCTCCATAGGCTTATTTTTGTCCAATTAGGGTTTTTAACAAATCTTGTGCATCCAATAGGTGTGTTTGTGTCATTGGATGAACATTTAGGTCATTTTCGTCCTCCCTAGGCTTATTCTTGTCCAATTAGGGTTTTTAACCAATCTTGTGCATCCAATAAGTTCATTTGTGTCATTGGATGAACATTTAGGTCATTTTCGTCCTCCAAAGGCTTATTCTTGTCCAATTAGGGTTTCTAACCAATCTTGTGCATCCAATAGGTGTGTTTGTGTCATTGGATGAACATTTAGGTCATTTTCATCCTCCCTAGGCTAATTCTTGTCCAATTAGGGTTCTTAACCAATCTTGTGCCTCCAATAAGTTCATTTGTGTCATTGGATTAACATTTAGGTCATTTTCGTCCTTCCTAGGCTTATTCTTGACCCATTAGGGTTTTTAACCAATCTTGTGCATCCAATAAGTTCATTTGTGTCATTGGATTAACATTTAGGTCATTTTCGTCCTCCCTAGGCTTATTCTTGTCCAATTAGGGTTTCTAACCAATCTTGTGCATCCAATAGGTGTGTTTGTGTCATTGGATGAACATTTAGGTCATTTTCGTCCTCCCTAGTCTTATTCTTGTCCAATTAGGGTTTTAAGCAATCTTGTGCATCCAATAAGTTCATTTGTGTCATTGGATGAATATTTAGGTCATTTTCGTCCTCCCTAAGCTTATTCTTATCCAATTAGGGTTTCTAAACAATCTTGTGCATCCAATAGGTGTGTTTTTGTCATTGGATGAACATTTAGGTTACTTTCGTCCTCCCTAGGCTTATTCTTGTGCAATTAGGGTTTTAAGCAATCTTGTGCATCCAATAAGTTGATTTGTGTCATTGGATTAACATTTAGGTCATTTTCGTCCTCCCTAGGCTTATTCTTGTCCAATTAGGGTTTCTAACCAATCTTGTGCATCCAATAGGTGTGTTTGTGTCATTGGATGAACATTTAGGTCATTTTCGTCCTCCCTAGTCTTATTCTTGTCCAATTAGGGTTTTAAGCAATCTTGTGCATCCAATAAGTTCATTTGTGTCATTGGATGAATATTTAGGTCATTTTCATCCTCCCAAGGCATATTCTTGTCCAATTAGGGTTTCTAACCAATCTTGTGCATCCAATAGGTGTGTTTGTGTCATTGGATGAACATTTAGGTCATTTTCGTCCTCCCTAGGCTTATTCTTGTCCAATTAGGGTTTTTAACCAATCTTGTGCATCCAATAAGTTCATTTGTGTCATTGGATTAACATTTAGGTCATTTTCGTCCTCCCTAGGCTTATTCTTGTCCAATTATGGTTTCTAACCAATCTTGGGCATCCAATAGGTGTGTTTGTGTCATTGGATTAACATTTAGGTCATCTTCGTCCTCCCTAGGCTTATTCTTGTCGAATTAGGGTTTTTAACCAATCTTGTGCATCCAATAAGTTCAATTGTGTCATTGGATGAACATTTAGGTCATTTTCGTCCTCCCTAGGCTTATTCTTGTCCAATTAGGGTTTTTAACCAATCTTGTGCATCCAATAAGTTCAATTGTGTCATTGGATGAACATTTAGGTCATTTTCGTCCTCCCTAGGCTTATTCTTGTCCAATTAGGGTTTTTAACCAATCTTGTGCATCGAATAAGTTCATTTGTGTCATTGGGTGAACATTTAGGTCATTTTCGTCCTCCCTATGCTTATTCTTATCCAATTAGGGTTTTTAACCAATCTTGTGCATCCAATAGGTGTGTTGGTGTCATTGGATGAACATTTAGGTAATTTTCGTCCTCCCTAGGCTTATTCTTGTCCAATTAGGGTTTTTAACCAATCTTGTGCATCCAATAAGTTCATTTGTGTCATTGGATTAACATTTAGGTCATTTTCCTCCTCCCTAGGCTTATTCTTGTCCAATTATGGTTTCTAACCAATCTTGGGCATCCAATAGGTGTGTTTGTGTTATTGGATTAACATTTAGGTCATTTTCGTCCTCCCTAGGCTTATTCTTGTCCAATTAGGGTTTTTAACCAATCTTGTGCATCCAATAAGTTCAATTGTGTCATTGGATGAACATTTAGGTCATTTTCGTCCTCCCTAGGCTTATTCTTGTCCAATTAGGGTTTTTAACCAATCTTGTGCATCCAATAAGTTCATTTGTGTCATTGGATTAACATTTATGTCATTTATGTCCTCCCTAGGCTTATTCTTGTCCAATTAGGGTTTCTAACCAATCTTGTGCATCCAATAGGTGTGTTTGTGACATTGGATGAACATTTAGGTCATTTTCGTCCTCCCTAACCTTATTCTTGTCCCATTAGGATTTTTAACCAATCTTGTGCATCCAATAAGTTCAATTGTGTCATTGGATGAACATTTAGGTCATTTTCATCCTCCCAAGGCTTATTCTTGTCCAATTAGGGTTCTTAACCAATCTTGTGCATCCAATATGTTCATTTGTGTCATTGGATGAACATTTAGGTCATTTTCGTCCACCCTAGGCTTATTCTTGTCCAATTAGGGTTTCTTAACAATCTTGTGCATCCAATAGGTGTGTTTGTGTCATTGGATAAACATTTAGGTCATTTTCGTCCTCCCTAGGCTTATTCTTGTCCAATTATGGTTTTTAACCAATCTTGTGCATCCAATAGGTGTGTTTGTGTCATTGGATGAACATTTAGGTCATTTTCGTCCTCCCTAGGCTTATTCTTGTCCAATTAGGGTTTTTAACCAATCTTGTGCATCCAATAGGTGTGTTTAGTCATTTGATGAACATTTAGGTTATTTTCATCCTCCCTAGGCTTATTCTTGTCCAATTAGGGTTTTTAACCAATCTTGTGCATCCAATAAGTTCATATGTGTCATTGGATTAATATTTAGGTCATTTTCGTCCTCCCTAGGCTTATTCTTGTCCAGTTAGGGTTTCTAACCAATCTTGTGCATCCAATAGGTGTGTTTGTGTCATTGGATGAACATTTAGGTAATTTTCGTCCTCCCTAGGCTAATTCTTGTCCAATTAGGGTTTTTAACCAATCTTGTGCATCCAATAGGTGTGTTTGTGTCATTGGATGAACATTTAGGACATTTTCGTCCTCCCTAGGCTTATTCTTGTCCAATTAGGGTTTTTAACCAATCTTGTGCATCCAATAAGTTCATTTGTGTCATTGGATTAACATTTAGGTCATTTTCGTCCTCCCTAGGCTTATTCTTGTCCAATTAGGGTTTCTAACCAA